>OZ038488.1:125573363-125733363 GCA_964036315.1 Acanthosepion esculentum
GACTTGAGAGACTACCTCCCCCAAAAAGGAGTTGTGACAAGTAAAACCACTCCATATCATCCAACTGAGAATGCATAGGTTGAAAGATTTAACGGCACTATATGGTAGGTGATTCAGTTAGCTGTTAGATCATGAAACAGCTGAGAAGTACTGGGATTTGGTGCTTCTTGAAGTGCTACACTTTATAAGATTGTTGCTGTGTACTTCTATAAATACAATCCCACACAAGTGTTTCTTTGCATTCTCTCATTGTTCAACACACAGGAATTTTCTCCCATCCTGGTTAATGTCATCAGGTCCCATATTATTAAGGAGGTTTATAAGAAATAGTAAAACCAAGTGAAACTCTTAGAAAGTAATCCAACTTATGCCAGCATAAAGTATCCAAATGGAAGGGACTCTATTGTATCTGTTTGTAATTTAGCACCCTGCCCAGAAGTGGAGTTAACCTCTAAGTCCCCGACTGTGGAACAAAATAGGAGTACCCTAGGTGTCCCCATACCAGAGGAGGACATACCGAATAATGGAGATGATGCTGGGGTCCAACAGGTCAGGAGATCTGAACGAACAACAAGACCAAGAACAAGACCAAGATCGACAAGACCCTCAGATCATTATGGATGGCAATGCTACATTTTTCTAGGAATGAAGAATGTGGTAGTAGTATCCTATGTTCCCTATGTACAAACAATGGACTCACCCCAGTTGGCTATTTAACTTGTAACTCCTATTTTCCTTTTGTAGCCGAGTTTCATTTAGTTGAATAAAGCTTAACACTTTTACTCTTGTCCTAAACTCTGTTTACTCTTACAGTTACTACATTACCTACTGTTTTGGTCTTACTACCTTCTGTTCTCTGACAGTCAGTTAATAGTTAGTGGATTGATGTGTTCTAATGAGAAATAATGTGACTTACTGAGGAGTGATAAGAATCTTTGTCTCTGGAAGACAATGATCATTTGTCTAATGATCAAGAATTGCAGATTAAATAAATCCAGGATTTAAACAAAAAAAAAAAATAAACAACGTTTTTCTCATATAGAATGTTTTGAGCTGGGATTGCAGATTTTTACAAATGTGACAATGGAACTTCTAAGTGACACATTGCATTTCGAGAAAGCATTTCTTCTGGCTCATAATGTTTTTTATGAATGGAGTCAGTCTCCATGAATAAAATCTCATACTTGTTATGATAATCTAACTTAGTAGCCATAGATATTCTATGTACACTGACTCAAAGTTGCCCATGAGCTATAGTTATAGCTCACTTTATGCTAATTACCTATTAGCTAAACCAATCCCATTACAGCTCCCTGAATCTTATGGGTTTCACACCGTACATGGATCTACAGCTTCTCTTACATTCCCTCCCCGTCTCACTAGTTTTACAAGTATTTCTTGTTATGGAGGACCTTGATCTAGTTCTTTTATTTTCAGTGTCCCATGTTTCATACTCCGAGTCTTCCAAAGAACTTTCATTGTCCATTGGTTCCTCTGCTCTGCTTTCTTGTTCATCTACATAGTCATTTGAACTAGCTTCGCTTTGTACTTCCTCATAATTTTGCTTAGCTCTTAACTGGTCTGCATGGACAACAATATTTTTATCATTTTTACATAATAATGCTGTGTTGTATCCTTTTTGCATTATGAAATTCGCCTTTTCTGGTTTGTTTTCTTTATTTCTTTTGTACCATATGTTTACATTAACTGAGTAAGACATTGTTAATGGGGCTCTAATCTGTCTGCCCATTAATGCAGACAAGCTCTCTAATCTGTCAGCATGTGGTATCATTCGGTAAGTCAAAAATAATCTTGGTAAGAAAGTTTCAATCTTTTCTTGCTGAGAAGAAAATGCTTTCAATTCCATCTTTATTGTTTGGACCATTCGTTCAGCAATCCCATTTGATTGAACTGGGGTAAGGAGGTGTTTTAAATGAGACACAGACAATCTTCCTTAACCATGAGCATAAAATTTATCACAGAATTTGAGAACATTATCAGTTACTAATGTTTTTGTACTCCATTTCTAGCAAATATCATGTGTAATATTTGTTTTACCATAATAGATTTTTGATCCTGAACTTGGAAAACTTCAGGCCAAGTGGAAAAAGTGTCAACCACTATTAGATATAAACCTACCCTGTTAACTTGTGCATGATCCATATGAACTCTAGACCAGGGTTCTGTTTTCTAAGGCCAAGTGTGTAACTTATTGTGGCAAAAATTCTTTATTTTGGCACATTTAGGACATTTGCATACATCTTGAGTGTGCCCTGGCCATCAGATTTCTGGTTTTAGCTGTTTTTTGTGTAGTGCTTATCCCACAATGCACATCATCATGAACACTTTTAATTACTTCTTTTCTATATTTTCCCAGTGGTACAATTAAATTCTCACTACAAATGAGACAATTTTCTATTGATAGTTTGTGTCTGGTTTCTTTGTATGGTCTTTCTGCTTTTGAACAATTACTGCTTTTTGCACTTATTACATGTCTGTCCCCATGTTGGACATTTCTCTCTCTTTCATTCATGTGTATATTTACAATATCTGCATTTTATCATTGTTCTTTTTATCGTATGTGTCCATAAGCTCAAGTTGGTTTTCATTTGTATTAAATTTTTCAATTAACTCCTCTTGTTGTATGAAGTCAATACAAGCTTCTAAAGTCATTTGGTTTCTCTGTAACTGCTCTAAAGTTTTTACTCTATTAGAGGTGTTGTACAGTCCTTCTACCAATCAGAATTGAATTAATTCTTCCTCTGTGCTTATTCTTTGTTGTCCAAGTTCATGAAATTCATAAAATCTGCTGGTATCTCTTAACCTTCTTTGATATTTCCTTATAGGCTCCCAAAATTCTTGTTTCAATGCTAAGAATTTGGTTCGTTCAGCTATGACTAATCTTTTCTTTGGTTGAATATTTCTCAGTATTATTTCTTTGACTTCCTTAAATGTCAAGTTTTCAATTTTAGCCAGGTAAGTCATTAATGAAATCTGCCTAATGGCTTCGCATCCCGCAGTGGCCAAAAATAGATCCGTGATTTCTTTCTGTCCTTCAGGTGTTTGGTCATCATGTAATTTCTAATGTACACTGACTCAAAGTTGCCCATGAGCTAGAGTTATAGCTCTCTTTATGCTAATTACCGATTAGCTAAACCAATTTCATTACATTACCAATCTGGAGAAGTCCCTTCTAGGCATGAAATATATAGTTTTTTGATTTTATATTTTATTCGCTCACTATGAGATGATTTCATTTTATTTTAATTGTTATTTTTTACTGGATACATCTGTTTGAATAGACATCCCTCTTTTTTTAAACAGTGTAAATCTATGTCTACTGGACTGTGTATTCAAGAGTCTTAATAAATGTGCATTCCAGCAGAATTCATTATTAAGTCAGGCATGCCTTTAGACCTCTTAGCCACAGAAGACATTCACAGTCAGATAAAGTTCAATTACCCTATTTAAGAAATATGTATATCTTCTAAATCTAACAATCATTAGAATTTCTCTAAAAAATCTTGTTTTTCCTTCCATTTGAGTTTAAAGAATCTGTAACAACAACAAGGAAATTGGCCTCAGATAAGGAAACAGACATTAACAGGTGATATTTGTCCAAGTGAATTTAAAAAAAAGAACGAAAAGACATTAGCATCTTTTCTTCTTCTAAGTTCAGTTTTATTTAAACAGAATAAAGTAGAAAAAAAATGAATAAATGTTTTCTTTAATTTTTAATGTTGCTCTTTAACCTTTAAACATTTTCACCATGACAACCAAATTGTTAATTCTTTTTCTAAAAAAATATTTTTCCAACTTACAACAAATTAATTGAAGGCTGAATTTAGTGCTCTTTATTAAGCAACTTTGCAGGGAAGACGCATGAAAAATTGTTAATCTATTGAAGAGACACTGTGTTAATAGACAGGCTATAATAATGCCATTTCTATTCACTAAACTGGACATTATTCAAGTTTTGAAAGAACCATTTCAGCAAGTTCCAGTGATGTGTGCATCATTTGGTTACTTGGAAGGAATCTATGATGTATCAGATCATGTCTGTTTTGCCAAATACTCTCTCTAGTCTTGTAGAGATAAGTAATGTTTTAGCTTCTAATCCAGTCATTGGGCAAAATTTATCTAGTTAGTAAATCAATATAAAACTTATATTAGAGAGAAAAATGAAAATCAGTTTCAAAACCATTAAACATGATATGAGCTTCCATGTGTTTGATTTTTATCTTTCATTTAATTCAAATTAGACTCGTTTATTGATTTTTTTCTTGATCCTTCTTCAATGATTTGAAATATTTCTAATCAATATCCTGAACATTACTTAAGTCTCTGAGATTTATAAATCACTTTCTACCAAAGTTTTCAAATCTTTTCTAAGCGAGGGTCTTTGCCAATGTATTTTCTCTTTTTCCGAAATCTCCACTTGTAATTTTCTGAAAATATTTTCCCCAATTCATATATATATATATATATATATATATATATATATATATATATATAATATTTGCTACAAAAAGAAAGTTTATTTTGTTCAGAAATGCCAGTGAGACTAATATTTAAAATCTTGAAAGTTTGGGCTCTAAAATTGCATTAGAAAAACACATGCACACGCACAATACTAAAAACGACACAAGTGTGGGGCATGTATTAAGTATAGAATTCACTTCCTTATAGAACTAGACTATAAGACAAGCTTGTTACCCCTCACATTCTAGTAGGTATTTTATTATCTGGGTAGACACTTACATTTGTAAGTTAAATTATAATTAGAAACATAGAAAAATCTTTTTCATTCTAAGATAACATTTATTTTGTTTTAACATCTTTTTCCGATTAGTAGTCAAGTCTGATATTAGTACTGCATATATAATGTTTGATATTAGTAACTGCAGTCGAATAAATTTCTTAATTGCTGATTAAATTTCATAATTTAGGTGCCAGTGATCAATAATGAAGAAGTTTCTTACAAACCTTTGATACTTGACTGTCACTACTGGTTGAAGGTCAGAATTTTGCATATGTATTTCGCATATGCATTTTCAAGGCCAACATTCTGCTGCTAATTCTTGCTTGTTTTTTTTTTCCTGGGAGCTTAGTACAATTATGCATTTGTAAAATCTGTAAATTTAACAAAGTATAAATATTTGTATGCTTTATTTTATATTATTTACTAGTGACATGCAATAAAACTGGGAAATCAACTATAAAATAACACATTTGTACATATTCCCTTGCCACAAATCTACCAAGCTAAATTTCAATATCAAACAAGTGATTTACACATGTACCATAGATTGGCACTGTCTTATTTCCCTCTTAGCCGCAACTTTATAGCCAAAACTTTCTCTCTTGAAAACTCTTAATACAGCAATTTTGAAAGTGTTCTTTGGCCCTGTCCCAGAATTCTGGTAAATGGCCCTCAGAAGGATTAGATCCTGACAGCTTAAGAACATCAGTTTTATCTATGGACTCTTTTGATGACAAAATAGCTGGTGTATACCTGAGCAGATAGATAACATGAAATAAGAGTCAGGGCTGTTTTAAAGCTTATCTTGACAAAGGCCTAGTCAAATAGCATTAGACTATAAAAGTATTCTGATGGTCAGGCAAGGCAATTTCAGATGGTAGCCATATTTAGAAAGTAGCCTATACTGTTAATAACAATCTTTTAGTTCAATACAATGAAGAGTAAATTTTCACCTCTCCCACTAAATGGTGGAGGAGATATTCAATGTTGTATAGCACTAAAAAAAATAAATAAAAATTACACCATTATTAGCATTGCCTGATTAATTTTAGTCTATTTTATCTTCATTTAACACATTCCAATTATATAAAAGCTGGGGCAGGTTTGGTTAGTAGGTCACATGCTTTCTATTGGTGCATCTATAATTGAGGTTTGAGGTCAGGTAAAACTCTGGTATTTCAAATACTGATTTTTGAATTGAGCTGGCTTTCCTCATTTTAAAGACTGAAACCACACAATTCTAACTATACACACATTATCAGAAACACCAACCCCCAAACCTAACTAAGTTTGTTTACCTGTTTATCTCAAACAAAATAATCAACCCTCAATAAAATAATTTAAACTGTCAAATTAAACAACTTTTGAACATTTGTTTAATCTTATAATTGTAGGAGAAAATAAAAGAATAAAATATTTGATAAAGAAATAAAGATTCTGTAGAGAAACACATAATAAATTAAAAACAAAATTAATTTACTTGAATAAAGAAAGTAATGTAAAAATAAATTTCAATTGTCTGAAATGACTTGCAAATGACTTTGGTTTAAGTTGCTTCAAGTAAGTCAAATTTTAATTTTAATTTATTTGTGAGGTGATTTTTCAAAGTAAGGAAATTATTTTTTTTCATACCCCAATCCTCTTAGAAAAGTTTGTCTAGTTTTCTTAGTTGAGTGACAAAATGAATTTGTCTGCAACAAACAGCTTAAGACTCGTCACTTATTTTTTTTATATCATTTCTTAATTTATTTCTGTCTATTTCTTTTCTTTTGTTAATTTTCATCAATTTTACAAAGAATGAATACAGTTTGATTCAGTAGCCTTTTAAATTAAACTTTGGAAAATTAATGAAAAAAAAACAAAATAAATTTTTTATACCCTGAAAACCTACATTGATAAAATTTTAATATTTCTATCTTTTTCCACTTAATGCATTAAAATTGAACCTGAAACAAATGTTTTTGAAAGATAAAAAACATTAGAAAAAGAATTTTCAAAAAAACAAATAAGATCAAAAATATTGATATAAGATATTTCCAAATTCAATTGAATCAAAAATGACAGAAAAACAAAAAATAATGTGAATGTTTCTAAGATTCGCAAATATTTTGAGTCTTGCCTCAGCAAAAGTCAGCTTTGAGCAAAAGAAAAACTGAAACTACATCAGAATACATTATTTCAGACTGTTCAATATTTGATGAAGAGTGTATGCCTTGCTAATAAAAATAAAATTTGATTCTTTTTACTATTAAATCAGATATTGTCAGCATCAGCATTGTCAGGTTTGGGGAATAAAAGCTGGTTTAACAGAAATGAATACATTAGGAGGAGGCTATTTTTTTTAACTGATCAGCATCTTAGATTTTCAACAAAGAGCTGTTTGAAAGTTAGAAGCATAAACAGAGTAAAAAAAAAAGTATTGCATTGAGAAGTTTGTTTTGTTTCTCTTTAATAAATTCTTTTTCATGTCTTTTTCTTCTGTGTTGGTAATCACTCCTTTTATGTTTTTCCCAATTCAGTAAAATTGATTTAAAATACAAATAATAAAATCTCAAACATCGTAATAAATATTAAACCTAATATTTTGTCTTCAAAAAACCAATTTCTATGTTTTATATACATTTTTTCTAATGAAATTTTGTATGTAATTTGCCTGGAAAACTTGAAAAAATTTTTAAAAAATTTAAAAAAATTAATTTTTGTATTAATTTCTTTTTGTAAACATTAATGAAATTCCATTTTACTTAATGTGGGTCATTATGATCAACTGTTTGGAATAAGTGTAGAAAATATCAAGACATTCAAGATTGAAAAATTATCCATTTGTTTTTGTTCATTGAAAATTTGCCTTTATTTTCATTAATAGAAAAATGTTTTCTCTGTTTTGGGTTTTGAGAAAAACTGATTATTCACAAAATAAAGCATGTGCACTAGTTGAGGTATTTGCAATAGAAATGAAAATACATTTTATATATATATATATATATTTAAATCACTCACATTTTGTCCAGAAGAAGAACAAAGTTTTAGAGAAAATGAAAACAAAAAAGACATTTAAATGTAGCATTAGAAAGAGGCAGTTGAAATTTCTGGGATCACATAATTAGGAAAGAGGGTTTGGAAAATTTGACACTCACTGGACATGCTGAAGGCAAGAGGGACAGGAAAGCAGCACATAGCCAATGAGTTTGTGTAAATGATTGACAGAACAGAGATTAGGAGATATAGGAAAAAGACAAACTTTGTTAAGGGCTACAAAGGAAAGGAAGTTGTGAAGAGCCACGATGTGCACAACCTGAAGAGACATAGTACATAGAAGAAGAATTTAAAAAATTATTGAGTTTTTTTTTTTTTAATATTCAAATTGTGAAATACTTTTTACCAAAACATTTTGATGCCAATGAAGACAATTTTGGGAAAATTTAATTAGTTTTTCCCATTTCTGCTGATTTTAGTGTCATCACAACCTTAAAAACATGTGATTTTTGTCACATTTAACAGTTTGGTTTAGTCAATACTTGCTAATGATGAAGTGGGAAGTGAAGTGACTTGCTTCAATATTTTAATGCTGAAATTAATTTTAACTTTCTTCGTTTACTTTTAATAATATTTTTACACATGGATGATTTTGGCTAATTTAAAATTAATAAGTGAATATATAACCAAAAAGACGCACATGAATTGTTTGCATAACCCGATTTACTCAAGCCATTGTTTAAATCTAACTTGCAGATTATTAATATAGCTTTTTACTTCACACTGGGTGGACAGAGAGTGTCTTCATTAAGATAGAGTGTCTGTCTTGAAAGATTAAAAAATTGCCTTTTAAATTCGCTTGAACACTGATCACTGAAATTACCTCAGCCATCAGTCAGGATTTGCAAATAATATAGATTATGTAAATATTTAAAATTGATTTTAAAAAATAGGTAAGAGTCTTAATTCTTCAAATACACTGATTTAAGTGGTTTGATGTCATTCAAACCAATATTGTGTTTTCATTTGCAAATTTTCCTTCTTGTTTTGTTGTGTATGTGTGATTGACTGCCTCTTGGACAAGTGAATCTCTATTCAGCTTCAATGTTGAGAGTGTTGTTTATTGTTTAAAAGTTGTTTACTGATGAGATTGGCAGAGATAAATATAAGCAGAAATGTTGACATATTGACTGAGTATATAATGGCAATTCTTAGACTTTATTTTTTTGAAAAAGTTATATCTTTTTCTTTCACTATTAAATAAATATTTCTAAACCTCATTAACATTTCTGGCTTTGTTGGCTTATTATGTCCTATATAAAGAAATTAGTTTTCTCTTCAAAGTCATCTTCCATGAAAGTGAGTGAATGTATAACACAATCTTTCCCTTTCTTTCTTTCTCTCACTCAAAGATTGTAGTTAAAAACCAAATTATGATACATTCATTTGTTGGAGTTGGAAGTGAACACAGACTTGACATCTGCATTTCTTTAAAAGAAAAACACGTATAATTTTCTCTCATCTGAGTTTATTGTTAAAACCTTCGTCTTTTCTTTTTGGTTTTAGAATAAACATGGTGACATAAGAAAGGTAAATTCTGCAATGAAATGACAGAATTTTACTTTTGTTTTCAGCATACACAACTGAATAAGAGAAATACGAAAGCTTAAGCTATTCTATCATGAGAGACTTTAAAACTACATATATATATATATATATATATATATATGTAAATAATTCATCAAGTATAGAAGAATCCTGAACAGAATGCAGAAAGCACTGGACAGCCATTTTGTCCTATTTTGAGACTCATCAGCAGTGCACATCCACTAACAAGAATCAAATCTGGACCATTATGATATGACACAAGTATCCAGTGATTTCTGCATTCTGTTGAGGATCCTTCTAGACTCAATGAATTACTTTAATATATTATTCAAATCCCTCTAAAAAAATTTCTGTCACTTATGTAATTTCAGATATAGTATACTTGTGAAAGGACAATATGCAGAAAGACATAAGGAAAACTTATCTTAGTCAAAGTGTTTTGTTCTTTGAGGAACTTTATCAAGGCAAATGTAAGGATTTTATTTTGTAGCATGTATTTATATAAAAGAGCAAAAATGTTATGGTTTTTTCCAAATTCTTAAATTTAAGAACACACTCATAAATATTCATCAGGTTAGCTGAAAAGTCTAGATATATAATCCTACCTAGTGACTCTGTAACATGCACTATCCAAAACAATTTATCCAATCTAAACAAAATCAAAATATTTACAATCACATTCAAAACTATTATGAATAGGATCAGAACCCAAAATACCCAGAACAATAATAATTTTGAGGCAGGTATATAAAAAAATAAATTGCCAGAGATGCTCCTCACAATACATTGGGGAAACTTGCAGAAATAAAAAAAAAACAACATATTTATGAACAAAAAAGGATCTTATACACAAGAATTTATCAAAGCCATTAGTCATACATAGAAATAAGTTCAAGCCCAATTTTAATCTAAAGAATGCTGCACTTATTCAAAGCGAAAGTAACTTAGATGGAAAATTCTTGAGAGTGCTGCTATCTTATCAATAAATATGCCCCCTGGATTTTTTTTCAATATCTCCATTCCTGAATGAATTGCTACTTTCTCAAGCCAAGATACATAACCATAAAAATATCCAAAAATGAAAAGAAAATGGTTAACTTCCAAACCTCATTTTATTCAAAATAGATAAACACATAAATTAATCCCAAAGTAAAATAATTTAAATATTAATTTATGAAAAAAAAAATTTAAGACCATCATTTACTCGCTTTCATTTATTAGACATTGAATTGTGCCACTTGGTGTCCTCTATAACTTGCTGAGACTTTTTGACTAACTTGATGAATATTCATAAGTTTTCTTAAATTTAAAAATTTTGAAAAAACAATAACGTTTTTGCTCTAATATAAAAACCTCAAAAAATAAAATCCTTGTATTTGCCTTGATAAAGTCCCTCAGAGTATGAAATGTGTCAGCTAAGATAAGTTTTTTTTTTGTCTTTGTTCATATATATATATATATATGTGTGTGTGTGTGTGTGTGACAAAAATATAGTTTTATGGTATACTATACTTATGGATAAAAGTGCTCAATATCAGAGATAGAATGCATGAAGATATATAAAAATATAATATAATATAATATATATATATATATATATTAATACATGTCTCATTAAATAATATAGATAAGCGTTGTCTATATATTTTATGCAAGTTTTTTTCATATAGTCTGATAATCTTAATAACATTATCATTAAATAATGAAAGAAAATCACAATATTGATACATACTTTTTTTTATTTAATCCGATCTGAGCTTTCGGCTTACATAAGCCATTATCAAAGATGACAATTACACGATATATTTATGCAATACACGAACAAGAAATTGATGATAGTATTATTTGTTTACATGGATGATTTCCAAGCAACGATAAACACGTGCATATAAAACGCTGAAAGCGAAAATCGCACGACAGCTCATGACGTCACACATGACCACGCGAGAGTGAATCCGATGAGTATTGAGTATGGAAAGCCGTTGGTATGAACCAATGACTTCTGTTACTAATTATAGGCATTTAAGGATATTTTTGGAGATTTCATAGTTTATTTTGTTCAGGTTAGGTTTCAACTGTTTTATGTATATAGCTTCAAGAATTTTTAGTTTTTGTTTATTGTTTTCATGTTTAAGTATAATTGTGTTTTCGACGAGGATTTTCCGGAATTGTGTATGCGGCCAGGCATGTTGTTTTAAATGTCTAAAAATGTTAGAGTTATCATTCAAATGTAGTGTCAAGCGTCGTGAAAGCGAGTTTGTGGTGTGACCAACATAGATATTATTTAGTTCGTTGGAGATACAATCTCCCAAAGGGCACCTGAATTTGTAAACTATGTTGGTTTTTTTCAAATCGCTAACCGGATATTATATATATATGAGAAAATGATATATAAAGTGCGTTATCATGATTTACTGTTTAATGGTACAGTCTTCATTTTTTCTTTTAGCAAGTGGATTAGCATTGTCAGCATTGTCCCCCCTCCCCTGACCTGATCCCCTAATTACAACAATAACATTAGGGTGAACTTTATCTTTCTGATATTCCTTCATAGGGTAGTGTAGGTTGCATGACTTAAGCTGCTTCTTCCTCCCTCCCCACTCAAGTCTATAAATTTCACCATGTGCATCACTCACCTTTGAGACTTCACAAAATGTTGGCAACTCTAACATTATGCCCTCCTCCTCACCCATGGAAGATTCTGTCTACTGATTGAATCTCCTTGATATGGCACAGGACTCCATTAATCTCAATAGATTGCTGATAATCCCAGTGGCCTTTTCCAATTCAAAATCTGATGTGTGCATTTTCACCCACATAGTATTTCCTAATTTGCACATGTCATCCCTTGCCTCAGGTCTTGAAAAAAGTACTGCATTAATGCCTTTGCAGATTTCATTGGAAGAGTTTTAAAAATCTTGTTGGAGAATGCTGTATCTTTATCAATTAGGAGCTCAACTAAAGGGCCTCCTTCAAAAGATATAGACTAGCACAACACTTCTGTAGATTCTGGTCAAAAAACATTGCCAAATTGAGAATACTGCAGAACTGCAGTCAGTGAGTGCCAAATAATGCTTCTCAGAATAATGAGCAATGTCCATTCTCAGCCTGTACAAATGTCCCTTTTCTTTTCTTTCAATGCACTTCTGTCAGGTCTATTGACATGCTCTGCATTTTTTTAATTGTAGAATGAATGGCCAGCCTTTCATATGGAAGATACAAACTGAAAGGCAAAAGTAACATGTCCTTTTCAATTCTTGATGTACTTAATGCTCACGAATGACCATTATTTTGATTGGGTTTCTTTATTCACTGTACTGATCTGTCTTAGTGGCAACCTTAAGTAGTTGATCCCCTAAGTTTTGCTTGAAATTCACCATTGAGATATCAACAGGATTATACATGTTTATTAGTGCACTAATGGGATTCACCCAGCTTCATATTAGTATCTCACTAGTGGCTTTAGGTTTCGACATTGCCTTACTAGTCAGAGGGTGTTGGATGCAGCAGTTTGAATGTTGGATGTAACACTTCTGCTTACTATTGACAGGCAAGTTAATTCCTTTCAATATGGCTTCAAATTCTGCAGTGTTAATATGCTGCAAATTGATCATTACAGAATGCACTATCACTGTTCACTTCCAAAAAGACTCCACAATCTACATGTTCATTTCGTTTCCATTTACACATCAGTCTCTTTTCATTACATTCCAGTAATTGTCTACAATTTTGTCATATTAAACATTTACTTTCTCATTGCAATTCAAACTTTTCATGTATTGTCAAAATTTGCACTGAATTTAGATTCATTGATCCAAATGGCTGTACACACAGGTACATCTTTATCAAAATACATTGTACCTGATTGATTTACTCTGGATACCAATTCCAAGAAAGAAATCAGATCCTAATGGCTTTCCATCTAGAATGCAAACTTCAACCCTAAGTGAATCCCCATTGAAGCCAATACCAACACTCAGCATATCTAGTCTTCATAAATGAGAAACTTATTTACAACTGAGCAGAAACATACAGAATTTTGCTCTAAACCATTCCCACTACTCCATCATTCTGCATTCAAATTGCTTGTGCTAAGGTTTTTCTTCACACCTATCTTATATTCCCAAACAATCCAATAAAATTTGGCACTGAAAATATTGTACTTCTTTCATTGATCTTCATCAGTGGTTGATTCTCATCACTTTTTGGTGAATTTAGGATTAGGGTGAATATGCCCATAGAATATAGACTCTATATAGAATATAGAATATAATTTCTTAGTCTTCTGTTACTGTTAGGTCTGACATTTTATATTCTATTCATCTAGCTACTTCAGCTAAACTTGATACTACCACTTCATCTTTCATTCTTTGATATTAACTGTAGCCCAGTTCAAACATTAGCTTCATTCTTTGATATTATCCTTGGCCCAGACCAAATATTGGTTTTATCCTTTGATATTATCCCTGGCCCAGACCAAACATGGGTTTCATCCTTTGATATTATCCCTGGACCAGACCAAATATTGGTTTTATACTTTGATATTATCCCTGTCCCAGACCAAATATTGGCTTCATCCTTTGATATTATCCCTGGTCTAGACCAAACATTGGCTTCATCCTTTGATATTATCCCTGGTCCAGACCAAATATTGGCTTCATACTTTGATATTATCCCTGGCCCAGACCAAATATTGGTTTCATCCTTTGATATTATCACCGGCCCAGACCAAATATTGGTTTCATACTTTGATATTATCCCTGGCCCAAACCAAACATTGGTTTCATACTTTGATATTATCCCTGGCCCAAACCAAACATTGGCTTCATACTTTGTTATTATCCCTGGCCCAGACCAAATATTGGCTTCATCCTTTGATATTATCCCTGGCCCAGACCAAACTTTGGTTTCATACTTTGATATTATCCCTGGACCAGACCAAATATTGGTTTCATCCTTTGATATTATCCCTGGACCAGACCAAATATTGGTTTTATCCTTTGATATTATCCCTGGCCCAAACCAAACATTGGCTTCATCATTTGATATTATCCCTGTCCCAGACCAAATATTGGCTTCATCCTTTGATATTATCCCTGGTCCAGACCAAACATTGGCTTCATCCTTTGATATTATCCCTGGTCCAGACCAAATATTGGCTTCATACTTTGATATTATCCCTGGCCCAGACCAAATATTGGTTTCATCCTTTGATATTATCACTGGCCCAGACCAAATATTGGTTTCATACTTTGATATTATCCCTGGCCCAAACCAAACATTGGTTTCATACTTTGATATTATCCCTGGCCCAAACCAAACATTGGCTTCATACTTTGATATTATCCCTGGCCCAGACCAAATATTGGCTTCATTCTTTGATATTATCCCTGGCCCAGACCAAACTTTGGTTTCATACTTTGATATTACACCTGGCCCCCGATCAAGGTTGGTTAATATTCATTAATCAAGATGTAAAAGAATTTATTTTATATTTTTCAATCACTGATACACAGACTAAGTCATGTTCAGATTCTCTTCCATATGACACTGACAATCTGTGTAATTTTGCCAAAAACACACTTCCATGGTTTCACTTTTGCACAATCCTTCACTGTGAAGGTATCAACTACAAATGTTGTGTACAATGCTTCTTTTATAGTTGCAGTCTCTTTCTTTTGGTTTGATTTAAGTGTGGACATATGGCAAATATTCTCCCAGATAAATTAGAAATGAATCCCTCAGTTTTATTTTGTAGATTACAGATGAACCATTTTCATATTCTGTTGAGTTATTAATTGTAAATCAACAGTCATCTTAAGTTGGTTTAATAAAAAAATTTCACAATGAATGAAGAAGCATGAAAATTCAATGCTGATAAAACATTTGTCTACAAATTCCATGATGCAAAAAGTATAAATATTATTGAATCTGTTTTCCCCAGGTTATTTATTTACAAAGCAGCATAGATTTTGGTCCCATTTCTTTTCTTAACAAGTGGCATATCAGTAATATATATATATATATATATATATATATATATATATATATATATATGAGAAAATTTCAGCTAGAGTATATGTTGTGTCGGAAACCTACCACCCCTCTTGAAGATGAACTTGTCTGCGTCTAAAGACTTTAAATAGCGGCACATCGAGAGACAGAGGGCGAGCGATAGAAAGTTCTTGGCTGAGCTAGTCATAGACTACTCAGGCAATTTCTGTACCTTTTACCAACCTAATAAAACCCTTTTATTGTTACGTGTTATTTGTCGTTTGTCTCTACAAACCCCAAACCAACATCATAACAGTGGTGACGGAAGATTCGTTCATCACACTGAGTGGAGAACATCATAACAGTATATCTGAAAGGACAATATGAAAAAAGACAAAAGGGAAACTAACCCAATGCGTTTTGTCCTCCGAGGCATTTTATGAATATTTTGTAACAAGTATTTATATACAAGGCGAAAAATGTTAATGTTTTTTTTTTAATTTTGAAAAAAAACAATAAAATTTTTTGCTCTTGTATATAAATACTTTTCAGAATATAAAATCCTTACATTTGCCTTGATAAAGTCCCTGAAAGGATGAAATGCATCTGCTGAGATAAGTTTCCTTTTGTATTTTTCATATATATATATATATATATATATATATATATATATATATATATATAAAAAATTAGGATTAAACATAGATCAAATATGGATTGAAATCCAACAGAATGATAAAATAAAGAACAAATAGGAAACGTTTGTCAATCTAACATGTTTCACTTTTATTAAAGCTCATCAGAGAATGAGATATGGAGAAAAAGAAGAAAGATATTCTGGTATTTTTACATTTGTGTGGTTTAACTTTCATTGGTCAGTTATATTTCATGTGCATTTGACTCTTTAAACCAGTGTTCTTTTTCTCCATATCTCTGATGAAGCTTTAATAAAAGTGAAAACATGTTAGATTGATAAGTGTTAACTATTTGTTCATTATCTTATCATATATATATATATATATATATATATATATATATATATATATATATATATTGATATATATATTCGGTGTGATGGGTAAATTGTCTCCATTTATATTTTTATTTTGCACATTCACATTGCTTTTTTTGGTTTTGTCAACTGTACAGTATAGTAGAGTCAGTTGGGCACCATCTGTAAGAAAAAGACCACCATGATGCAATTTACTCTACCAGAAATTTGGAAATGGCATACTGTACTACTTTGAATTTGTATTAGAAGCTTCGATATAAACATTTCATAGTGTTCAGGTGTTAATCTGAGGATAGTGCAGAGGATTAAGAAAGAGTCTAATCATAATTACGAAGGTGCTTGGAGTGATCACTAGCGATGGCGACGTTATGCCTCTATTCATCTTCTCACAGGGCCTCAGACTCAACATGGAGACCTACATCAACTGCCTTGAGTGTTGCCATGTTTCAATATGGTGGCTGCTGAAAAACCCTATGTTTGGTAACAGGACTTCTCACAAGCAGAAGAACCCAGTCATGGCTGTCAGACAATTTCTGTGATGCCATCACCCTTACATTTGGCCACTAGACTGCCACACCCTTGATTATTTTGTGTGAGGCACAGTTGAGTGAGAGACCAACAAAACTCCTTGTAAGACCAAAGATGAACTGAAAGCAAGGATTATGGCAGCATTCATGAACTTAAACAAAGAGACCGTCCAGAAGTGTTGCAGGAGATTCCAAAGTCATCTGGAGGCCGTGGTTGAAGCCAATGGCGATTTTATTGAATAAATTTACTCTTTAGTATTTCAAGATATTTTTGTGTAATTTTGGTAAATATATCTTTTAAAATGAGATGCCAGTGTTATTTTCATTTTTGTGTCATTTAGACGACAATTTATCCATCGCAGCCCGTCTAATCCTATGTTTTTTCAGAAGGGGTGATCATGGCTCTCGAGAGATTTTCTTACTAGAGAGGTTTTTCTTTTGCATTCTCCAGGGTTTGAAATTCAAAGTTTTTCTTCTCATTGTCTGTTTGCCAAACAAAGCTAAAAAGTCTAGTTTATCCCACTATTTAATCCATAGTTGAGGGAAAAGACAGATTTATGCCTTTCAAATGGGCATTTATACAAAAGTGAGTGCAACGGACTCACATGGAACGTGTACTTGGTTTGCTTATTTAATTATTGGTGCCAATATCTATGCTTTACATCAAAGCCTATAAAATATGTATAAAAATAAATACTTTTTTCTCTCCTATCCAAATTTCTTGTAAAAGAATCGAAACACTTCAAATTCTTTGAACAAAGAACAAATCCTTCAAATCTATCAGAATCTGAATAAGCAAGCACTGAATGTTTTCTCATTTTTACCCAAACTCTAAATGCTGTATGTTATGCTACAAATATTCCAGTCTATCTTTTCAGAGGTTCACAGAATTTCTTTAAGAAATAGAATGTGAAAAAGTTCAAAAAGGTATAATATTAAAAAACTTCTTATCATTTAAATGGGTTTTGTGATAAATAATGAATTCAAAGTCATCAAAATTTTTAGAATGATGTGTTGTGAAGTCTGAGATTATCAAACCCCAAGCGCATAGTAATTTCATCTTTAAAATATTGGAAATGTTGCATTAAGGAATCTTGACATTCGACTGCTGATTGGACTGAACTATATCCCTCCCCCACAAAAAAAGCTTTACAGTGCTTTTATTCTGAAAATAAAGTGTTTAAAAATGTTTTTATTCTTCCAGGGCTTAGTAAATATATAATAAATATAAATTATTGTTTCCTTGTTACTAAAAATTTTAAATAAAACTTATATCTAGTTTATTGGAACAAACTTGTGTAATCTTAAAACCCTCCAAAGTCACATTTTTAATTTTAAAATGAAGGCTCACTTTCATTTCACACAGAGAGTATAAATAGCACATCATCTACAATAAGAGCAGTGTGTGTGTGTGTTTGTTTAAGAACATATATATATATATATATATATATATATATATATATATATATATATATATATATATATATATATATATATAAGGTTAATGGTCAGAATTGAATCAGACCAGGAAACACTAGTATTAAAAGTGTTCAATACATGTGTGAAAAAAATAAAGGTAAAAATAACGTGTAGAGATTTAAACTTTAAAAATTAGGAAGTCAGCTAGAATATATGAACTTGGCTTCAACCTCACAGTCTCATCAGGTTAATTCTATAAACAAACCATCCGAGGCTTTATTTTTAAAGAAAAACACAAAGAATGCTACATTATTATTTTTCAAAAATAAACAAACGCATGATGGTCAAATGTTCAAGACATTCTTTCTTCAATTTACGTTACTCTTGCGTTTCTTTTCTACTTCTTTTCTTTATACATTTACGATACCCTTGCTTTCTTCATTTCTCTTGTTCTCTTCACCCTTCTTCTTCTTTTTCATCTTCCTTCTCCTTACCCCCCTCCTTTCTATTACACTCAACGTTATGCATTTGACCGTCATGCATTTGTTTGTTTATTTATTTTTGAAAAATAATAATGTAGCATTCTTTGTTTTGATAGTTGATAGAATTAACTTGATGAGACTGTGAGGTCAAAGCCAAAGTCATGTATTCTATCTGCGCTCCTAATTTTTTAAGTTTTTATGTGTATATATATATATATATATATGTATATATATATGTATATATATATGTATATATATATGTATATATATATATATATATATATATATATATATATATATATATATATATATATATATATATATGTTTCATTCATAAAATATATAGACAACACTTATCTATATTATTTAATGAAACATGTATGAATGAAAAAATGCTGCCTAAATACACACACATATATATATATATATATATATATATATGATAGAATATGGATTTAAGGTATGCTTTATTTATGGGTTAAAGTTCTCGATATCAGATATAGTGTGTATCTAAATATAAAAGTGGATATTGAAGTCAACACTCAGAGACAACATTTCTTTTTCAGGCCTGACAATTGCATTTAGCATGAAACAGACTGTTGCGTTTGGGTGTTGATTTCAATGTACACTTTACATATATATATATATATATATATATATATATATATATATATATATATGAAAGAGAAATATACATAAACATTCAGAATTCTTGATAAGTAAAAATTCATAAAATTTCTATAAAATACACTTCCTTTTTTGTTTTCATATTTTTCTGCAACATAGAAATTTCGGAAAAAATGTAAATGTGAGGAAAAATACAATAAATTCTAATTTTCATAAATTTAAAAAGCGAAATCCGTTTTTTGATTCTTAAATTTCACTGAGCTTCCACTATTTTTAATTTTGACCAAAATATTTATACAACTCCTTGAGTCAATTTTTTATGAAACTTGTCTCTGAAATATTCCAAGTTACAATGGTTTCCAAATTTTGAAAATGCATTTTTGACAAAATGCAAAATATGAAAAAACTTCTTCAAAGAGAAAAATAATTTTAGAAAAAAAATTAAGGAAAAAGAATTTATTGCTTAATTTTCCCAGTCACAGCCCGATCCAGTGTTATAGTTTCATAGTAAAATGTGATATTTAAAGCAGTCATGATTTATTTTCCATTGTTTAAACAAGTGCGATAACAAACAGGATATCAAATTTTGTTCATTTTTAAATAAAAATAGTAACATTAATACAGAGAAATTAATAAACCTTTTTTCTAGCCTGAAATTATTTTAAATTGTGACACAGATATAAAATTGAAATTTTTACTATGGCTGAACATAAAAATAGCAGGTGAACACTTTTGATAGAACTATCAATTCAAAATAGGAATCACTGGTAACTTTTAGTAGCTCACTAGTATGATACTGGAGTGAACTTATGATAGTGAAATAGTAAAATAAAGTGAAAAAGGAACCAAAAAAACATATAGTTATTTATTTAATAATCTCTAGTCAATGAATTGGGACTTAATTTTTATGTCGGGTTAAATGTAAATGTGTTTTAACAAAAATATTTTTTTTCCTTTTTGAATAATAAATCTGAATTATTATGACTTTCTGAGGAAGTTGTTAAATGTTTCACAAATCTTTTTGGTTTATGTATGAAAATTTTAATTTTATTTATTAAAATACAAATTCAAAACTTTTTGAAAATGCATTGGTCCCTAGTTGTCATTACTAACAAAGGATATGTATAAGATGATAAAACTTTAAAAGTCTGTTGCATGTGACAAGATAAAAATTGCTATGAATGACATGATGATTGTTTGACAAATAAGTTTTAGATAAAAGAGCATTTGCCATAGTGTAATCATAAGAAAGCTATTCTTTTTCATACAGTGAATGCTCATCAGGTGTCCCAAGGTAACAGACTAAACTTAATAACCTTTATAATGTACATGTCCATACACTAAACCCTATACTTATCTACCAATTTGCATGAAACTAATAATGTTGCCTGTTGTAGTAAAATAATGTCTTTTTTTTAATTTATACTTTGTAAATTCCCTGTTCTACTAATAACTTCAAATAAATTTGTCAAGAATACAAATGTAGTTCCATCATCCATTCCTTCAATCTTCTGGCTCCTTTTCTAATGCCCTCTTCTTTTTTCTCTTCCTCCTCTCTTTTTCTCTGTCTCCTCTCTTTTTGCACTTTCTCCTCTCTTTTTTCTTTTCCTCCTCTCTTTTTCTCTGTCTCCTCTCTTTTCTCTTCCTTCTCTCTTTTTTGTCCTCCTTCTCTCTTTTTTCTCTGCTTCCTCACTTTTTTCTTTTCCTCCTCTCTTTTTTCTCTGCCTCCTCTCTTTTTTCTTTTCCTCCTCTCTTTTTTCTTTTCCTCCTCTCTTTTTTCTTTTCCTCCTCTCTTTTTTCACTTTCTCCTCTCTTTTTCCTTTTCCTCCTCTCTTTTTTCTTTTCCTCCTCTCTTTTTTCTGCCTCTTCTCTTCTTCTCTCTTTTTGAACTTTTTCCTCTCTTTTTTCTTTTCCTCCTCTCTTTTTGCTCCTCCTTCTCTCATTTTTCACTTTCTCCTCTCTTTTTCCTTTTCCTCCTCTCTTTTTTTTCTCTGCCTCCTCTCTTTTTTGTCCTCCTTCTCTCTTTTTGCACTTTCTCCTCATTTTTTCTTTTCGTCCTCTCTTTTTTCTCTGCCTCCTCTCTTTTTTCTCCTCTTTCTCTCCTTTTGCACTTTCTCCTTTTCCTCCTCTCTTTGTTCTCTGCCTCCTCCCTTTTTTCTCCTCCCTCCTCTCTTTTTGCACTTTCTCCTTTCTTTTTTCTCTTCCTCTATTCTCATCCAGTCTACATTTCTTGTTCTCCTTTTATTATTTTCCTTTTTCTTTCCAAACTACCTCTCTTCTTTTGTTGTCTAGCACACACATACACATGCATGTGCACACACACACACACACACACACACACACACACACACATTCATGCATGTATGCGCACACTCCCACGTGTGCACACATACATTCATGCATAACTCCTCCTTCTCTTTCATTCTATTCCACAAATAATATTTTTAATTCCTGATGTTCTTCTCCAGAATGCAAATACATGAAGGGGGTGTGGTCAAGCTGTAATCCTGTGACCAACATGAAGAATATGACAATGACTTTAAAGAAAGGCGACCCCACCAAATGCCCTGGCAGCAAACAAAAAAGCAAACCTTGTAAAAAGGGCTCAGGTTAGTTGCACTCAATGACACTGCCTGTTATTGGGTAAATCTAAATTATTATTTACTAATATCTCACATGAAATCAATAAACCCTTTGCTAAAACTGTTTTCCTACTTTTCTGGGTGGCATTTTTGTTGCTACTGTATAAAAATGAATGAGGCAGACTGAAATAAATAGATGACTGCTTTTGTCTTATTTTCTGTGCAACTTGTTTTTCTCTCTTGATTGGCTGCCTGGGCCTGAATCCAACTTCAATCATTCAGCGAGCAAAGAGGCCCTCTGCCAACATTTCTTATCACAACATTTTGGCCAAGAATCATTGACTTTTCACTCAAATGGTGATATGTATCTTGAAATCAATCACTTTTTGAAGGTTCAATTTCAGTCAAAAGCTAATCAATAAATTCTACCCAAATTCATGAATTTTAGCTGCAATGTTTTCCTTTCTAAGTTGGAATCTTTGGGAAAGTCGGAAACATCTTTGCCAAAATGTACAAATCTGACTGGAAATTTCTGACCAAATATTTTTTTTCTTTTCGTTGGGGATAAAAAATAATGGTTAAGCACATAAAATTAAACAGTGGTTGGCATCTATCTCTTTTTGTCATGTCTCTCCCCATATAAACATGTCTGCATTTCTTCCCAGGGAAGTCTTTATTCATCAAAAGTAAAATATTCAGAAACATTTGATTAAAATCAAAATTCATTAAGTACATTACTGGCCAAAATAATTAAATTTTCAGTAAATCATTAATTGAGAAGTTGACAAATATATTTTTTATACCCCAAATTTAAAATCCCATTTTTAATAATGAAATGAAAACTTACAAAAATTTTAAAATAATTTATTGAGAATTTTAAACTTTTGAAACTGAGCTTTTAACTAAAACTAAATGGAAATTACATTTTAAAATTTATTTAATATTAATTTCTTTTTTATAAATATTTTGTCTACCATTTCAACTTAGGAGAATAAACTAGATTTGTGGTCATAAAGTTAAATCAGGATATTTTAGTTGGATAACAACACAGTTTAGAACAAGTATGCTTTTAAAGAATGTTAAACTTAAGAAAAATGCATGGATTTAATCCCCCAAAGTTGGGACATTTAATGCTGAGAACATCAAGAGTGGAGACTAACTTGACAGTGACAACTTGACGGTGACGACTTGACAGTGACAAAAATGTAATATGAATGAAAATTTTCAAAGTTTTTTTTCTTATCAGAACTTCAATAAGAAAATGTAGAAACTTCTGTCAAAACTGAAATAATTAAAAACAAAAAAAAAATAAAATGAATATTTGACTTGAATATTGACAGTCTGCAAATGATAAACACTGTTATTTAATTTTTGGTAAATTGTGTGTCAGTGGATTTGTCTATAATGAACAAATCAAGCTGGTTGGAAAGGCAAATATTTAAAAGCAGAGAGGAACAATTGCAAGCTTTCAATATGGCAGGCTTTGTGAATTCAAATCTCAGTTAAAAGAGAATTTTTTTATCATTATCTTTAAAATCTGGTGAGGAGATTTGCTTTATGAGTGCTCTTTTAATCATTAATGAGTAAAAATATTTTAGTATTGACTCTAAGAAAAAACATGGATGGTCTTTAACAAAGGTCATGATGTGTGATCCAGAGTTAATCCAAGCTTTTCTTGTTTCCCCGTGTGTCATTTGTCAACAGTAACAATCCAGTATAACCAGGCTGATATGCATTTTCTTATTGCATGAAGATTTTTGTCTGGAGAAATGGAGAGTGTTTTGAAAATTCCACATAGAATGTTTTAAAATATAAACACTAAAAAGTTGATTAAAAAGAGCCAAGAACATGGATTTTGTTCTGGAAAATATTTGCTTATTTTGTTGCAGAGAGAAATCTTGACACTTGTTATTTATGTGTGAAAATAGAAACGTTGATGAGATATGAGTGTGTGTGTCTGTGTGTTACACTTTTCTTTTCTCTGAGATACCCATGTTGGTTTCAGTTAATCATTGGGTATTATTTATACAAGACTTCAGATTCCTGACTTAAACCATTTTAACATTTTCAATTTTCAGAATCTTAGACTGGAAAACAAAAGTTGAATTTCACTTGATTTGATCTTAAAAAATTACTTAAGATGAATAATTGGAATGAGTAACTGAACCTACCAACTTATTTTATTGTTTTTGCAATTAACATAATTATCAATATTGTGATTTGATAATGTGTCAAATTGTATGTATGTGTGTTTGTGTGGTGTGTGTGGTGTGTATGCTGATAAGAATAAATCTGAAAGAAGTATAAAACAATCTTTGCAGCAGATGATAAAAATATTAATAAATGTAGAAAGATTCATTCTTATAACTTTGTCTGTTATAAATAATTATCATGAGCTTTATTTGTTTCTTTTATTAGAAAGACATGTTAAGAAAAGCTATGTGATTAGAGAGGATCTGGTTAAAAGCTGTCTAGGCATCTCAGAGAATTGCTGCACCCAGATACAGTGATTCTTATAGATTAGTGATATTTAGTCTGCATGAAGTTTTATTTTGCTTTGTAGGCTTATAAAATACAGAAGAAAGAAAAGAAAAAAAAAGGAGCCCAACAGTTTCTCTTTACGTTGCTCCTCTTTACCTGACAATACCAGGTATTCGTCCTAGATACCTGAAAGAAGAAAAATGATACTATAGGACTTTAGATTGCTTTTTCCTAAATGTCTTATATTTTATATTTTCAGACAGCTCAGCTGAGAAGTTTGACAGTGAAACTAAACTGTGACTGCCAATAAACTTTCTGGGGTTTTGGGTGGAAGAAGTGTTTTTTGTTTCATGCAAGTGATATTATATCAGGAGTTGTTCAGACATGGCTGACCGCCACCAAAAAAAAAAAAAAAAATGGGCAGTGGACAGTGGCCAGCCCATCAATACAATGACCACACTTTTTATACTTTTAGCCTCTATGCCTATGTCGATCCTCGGCCATTTCTCCTTCCAGCTTGTAAGTACACCCGTGGTGATTGGTCATCTTGTGACCCTGTGACCAACATGAAGAAAAGGATTTTAAGTCTGAGAAAAGGGGACCCCAATACCTGTGAAAGAGAAAAGACTTTGACCAAGTTATGTAGATCAGGTGGGTGTATGTTTTTCAGATATATATATATATATATATGTGTGTGTGTGTGTGCGTGTGTGAGTAGAAATAGATATTTCTGTCAAGTTACTGACATGTATGTATTTATATAGAATTGTATATTTGTTGTTTTTTATTTGAATCTACAACAAGATAATGCCAAATAAATTAGCCACAAATTGCCTTTGAATATTTCATCAGAACTCATAGCCTCCTTGCCAAATATTTTGACATTTCAGCAAATGTTTCTTGACCATCTTGAAATAACAAGAAGCACCACTTTTAATTTTGGAATGTAGAAAACAATGTAGGTATAATTATAGAAACTAATTACTTACTTTGTATTTCATCTTTACTCACAAGTGTGTACTGGAAAGTTCTTTGTCTGACCGAGGAGGGCTTAAAATATTCTGATGTTTGGTCAGATTTGAGGGTGTCGGTTGGACTGAGAACTTTTCAACACCCTTTGGTAAGAGCTCCAATTCAGACAACCTCAAATGTAACAAGAGAATTATTAAAAAAATAAAAATATTGCATCTAGGTATGATGGATTGAATTTCTAATCACCTAAGATTTGTTTTTTTTAATTCTGTTCTTTAATTTTACATTTCAATGTTTTTATTTTGCCAACATTTTTTCGTTTTTTTTTTTTTTTATACATGTTTATGATTATTTATAAAAACCTGCTTAAAAAAAATTGACTGAGACAATTTTGACTTGAAATAAACCATTGGTGACTCCAGTGTTTTCCTGTTTCTGCCTTGTTAGTTGTTCTCATGAATTTGTCAGGAATCTAAAGAAAATTCATGTGACTGTTTAAATGTATTTGGATTACTGACAAATTCTCAGTAGACTCTTCTTTTGTCAACTGGTTGGTTGAGACGTCAAGTTTTATTTGATTTTTATTTATGTGAAACTTATAAAATCTTTTTAGCAAATTCCAATATATGTGACAATTTTTTTGATCATGTGAACTCATAAACCAACAAAAAGGTAAGTAAAAATAAAAGTTGCCTGAAGAATCTGTGATGTGTATTGTTATTTTTGACAAATGTTTCAACTCTTGTTGCTCTTTTGTTGGTTCAGAAATGTTTTGATTTCAATTGAATGTTCATGTTATGGGTAATATCTAGCATTTTGGAACCAAAATTTGAATGCAAGCCTTTGAAAATTCTACAAAATATCTACAACCAAACATTTATTCCACTTATTGTATGGTCTTATATTTTACATTTACACTAATGTCAAATAAATCAAAACTCCCTCCTCTTCAGCCTACTTAGAAAATCAGCATTCAAAACCCTGACTCACCTAGGCTTGAACTCTAATTTTTGACACTGGTGGGAAATCTCCAACTATTTCAATTTACATGTCAGTGAATCAAGCTTTTCTTATGGGTTTAAAGAATAAAGAATTTTTTTTTAATTTCTGAAGTATGCTGAACTGGTAGAGAAATTCAAAACTGCTTTTTTTGTAAAAACAAATTTGTATAAGTGAAAAGGGTCTAAGGAAAATGCAAATTTTCTTACAGTTTTGTTCTACATAAATCCTTTTTTTATTTTCTTTCTTTTTTTCTCTTCCAAACTTTGAAAATCTTTTAATGGTTTCCATTAAAATTTTGATTATTGAATTTCAACAAAATGTGCAGACAATAACAATAATAAAGCTACTGAAATATGAAAGCAGCAATTATTGTAAACATGTCTGAATTCTGATAAGACAATTGGAGATTTTCTCTCTATAGCCTCACAAAAACTTTACCTTGCCTATGACACTGTGACCAAAAAGTAAAGTGTAACAATGAAATATTTTACTTTTCAATTATTGGCTGAAATGCAAAAGTTAAATTTGATTTTAGCAAAAGCAACAAAATTCAAAAGATTTAGAAATGAGTTTTCATTCTGCACATAAATAATTTTCTGCAACTGACTGCGTGGCTTGGGAAAGAATTTTCTTAATCAAGGCATGATTGCCATTGCTTGAAAAAATATTGTCTTTTGAGATATTTCTTCATTAAGCTATGCAGTTTATTCATAAAATGGTCTTTCACTTATGGCAAACTCTTCCCAAATGAAGCTACTCATTTTGAATAATTTTGTCTTGGACCCTATTAAAAATCATAGGAAGAATTAATTCCCTGAACTCTTTTAAGATAACAACAATTTTTAGCAAGACTTTTGGCACATACTAACATGTATATTTGTGTGTACACGACTGACAAAAATGATTGACTTGTTTTGCTTTTTGTTGGTTTTAGAGTCCAGAAATAGTTTTTCTAAGAATAGGATTTTTAATTTCATTGAAAGGTTTTTAGCTGAGACAAATTCATTTGATCAACACTGCTCATAAGTTATTCTTGTCAAGAAAAATGAAATCTTAAATAACTTGGATTCTGCAGTTAGTATTTTTATCTGTCTGTCTTGATATTCAGCAGATCATGTTCCTCCCTTCACCCGAGGTTTGTGAAGCTTTGTTTAAAGTCTGGTCTTAATTTTCATTTTTTTTTATAATCAGTACTACATACCATTCATACGATTCAGCTAAATATGCCAACACATAAAAATTAATCGTAATTAAATATTTTTACCCTAGGCAAACAAAGCAACAAACCTGCCTTATGCATCAATACTGTCAGTGAAGGAACCATATGAATTGTTTTTTTTTTAATAAAATATTATTGAATAAATATTTAACAAATGATGTAAATACCTTAGAGAAAAAATGTGGTTTTGTCCAGATAATATCTCAAAATGTGTGATCGAAGTGGGAGATCTCTTAAACCTTCAGCCTAATATTCTCCCATTTTCTATGTTGGCTAGATTACTAGAAGTAAACAGTGTCCAATAGGAAAGAAAATTGTCTATTTCCTAAAATATGGTTAACACGAAAGAGGAACAGATGTCATTTTTTAAATCTGGGATTGAACCAAAGACCTTTCACTTTTCAATTTAACACTCTTTTAACTAATATGTTTCTGTCTGTTTATTGTTAGCCAGTTTAGTATTTCCTTGTTGGGTATTAAGTCTGTCCTGCACTCTTGCATGCATACAATCATACAGATTGTAGTTGTGATTGTATGATATTTCATGTCCCTTTTTAACTGTTAGCACAATACAACAAGAGATGTAGGTGGGGTAAGTCATGTATTGTTTCATTATATTTCTGCCACATCTGATCTGGTTCTTCAGCTATGTATTTAGAGATTCTTAATAAAATCCAAAGAAGAATTTCCAATGTTATCAAATCCAGATCTTCTCATTTTGGCTTCAGTCACTTTACCACTGCCATAACATAGCTTCCCTCAGCCTTTTCTAGAAATATTTTTATGGTAATTGCACTGATGAGCTTTTCTCTTTGGTACCTAGACTTTATATATTTATGCATACTACTAGATTGGTTGTAAGATCTCATCATATTAAATTTCAAATTGCTAAATGTAAATGTAATTTCTATGTTAATGTTTGTACTTCTCACTTGTGAAACTCTCTTCTATCTCGTTTCTTCAAACATTTAAATGCAATGTCAATAAACAAACAGGAATTAATAAGACAATTCTCAATTCCTGTTCTCTTTCCTTAAACCTTTAAGCCAAGCGGTCAGTATACCAGCTACTGTGTGAAAGTGCACATATGTGGGTGGGAGGTATACTGGCCAGAATTATGGATACCAGAGATGTTTTCTTTTTCTCCTATTCTTTCACACTCAGCAACTCCTTGCATCTTGTGGCTTTATTAACTTGCTTTTCATAATGAGGAAAGTGTTGAGTAGAATGGGCATCATGTGGAGGGCATTATTCTTCTGGAACAGCTCATCACCTTCCTCTTGCAGGAATAGCAGCATTATGGATAAACAGTATTTTTATCCACATGGCACTGTTTGACATTACCTCCATGAAAACCAAATTGGAGCAAGAATTGCAGCATAGCACAACCTCATAAAGATTTTAAGCATATGTGTCAAGCTCTAGTAACTCTTCAGGTTTGTCAGTTAGACAAACTTCAATCTCTTGCATGAAGGTGCCTATCATTGAACCCTTGTGAGCACCGTTTCATCTCCCAGGATGATCTTGTGATGCTATGTAGATTATGTTACAGTAAAGGCAGAAGTCTAGCTAGAATCACACTTACCCATATTCCTGCTGAAAGTAAATGGTTCCTCTGGGTCCACATTTGCTCTGATCTGGGCTGTGGATGTCATAAGGTCTGCCAATGCTGCCCTTACAATGCACTGATATTGTCAAGTGTCTTTGTAGCTATTCACAACCTGGTGTATGAGTGTAGGAATATTCATTTGCCAACTGAGGCTAACATGTGTCACATTCAACATGCAGAAGACTTATCCAAAATGGCCTGGATGGCTATTTTAGATAAATATTAAAACATTTGACAGAGTTTAGCATGCTGGTCTTCATCAGAAGTTCAGAGGTTATGATATTTCTGCACAAATGTTTGATCTGATTCAATTTATCATATCAAATCATGAAATGAGTGTTGTCTTGAATGGCTACTCTTCTAAATCTTTTTACATTAATGTGAGTGTCCTCCAGGGCTCTTTCCATGTATCTGCATTGTTTCTAATTTCAACAACCCTCCTGATGTCATCAGTTTTCCATTCATTAGCTATGCTGATGACACAACTATGTTTGATAAGGTCAAATTGCCATCTGATCTCAAAAATGACCTTCAGTCTGTTGTTAACTGGGGTAAGAAAGAGCTTGTTAATTTGTATCCCTCCAAAATAAAACTGCTCTCTTTTAATTGTCTTAAAAAACTTTTTTTTGCCTTTCATCAGTATGGCTGATGCTAACCTCCAGGGGAGTGACTCATTGTACTTACTTGGGTTAACATTTTTCGATGGCAGGAAGTGGAAAGATTATATTGAATCAATTGTTAGGCCAGATGAGAGCAAAGTTGCTTCACTGTATCTTGCTAGACAATTTACCATTTATTCATGCATTGAATATTACTGCCAATCTAGTCTGGTGCTTCTGCTATGTATCTAGCGATTCTTGGTAAAAGCCAATGATGAATCTGCAATGCTATTGATCCTGACCTGGCATCTTGGCTTCAGTCAATTTTACATAGCTACACTGTGCCTTTTCTATAAATATTTTTCTGATGAGCTCTCCTCTTTAGTACCTCAATTTTACGACTTTAATTTCAGTACTAGATTGGCAGCTAGGTCTCATCAGTTATGGAATTCCCATCCAAACTTCTTGCTTTCCAGTCAACTTTGATCTTTAAACATTTAAATATAATGTCAATTTGTCATCTGTCTTATTAATTCCTGTTCTTTTATTATTCTCTCTCTTTAATAATGTTTTCTTTTTCTCGTATTCTTTTGTACTCGGTAATACCTTTGTATCTTAGTGGCTTACTCACCTTGCTTAGGATGAAATGAAGCCTCACAAAAGCCCACCATTTCCGCTATTTTCATCTCCACTGGTTCTAACTGAACAAATGAAACATGTCTGTGACCCTGCAACATAAAAATATCAACAGTTCTTGATATGGAAATTTGCTGAATTTTTCTTAGAAATCAATCTGTCTGTTCACACACCCATGAAACTTGTTATTGTGATTTTTATCTAAATTCCCAGTTGTTCATTAATCTTTGGGTTATGCAATGGCCACATGACCTCAATTGGAAATTCATTAGTTTCCTTGCATTCTAGCAACTTTTTTTACATATTCAAAGTCAGTGAAGAAAAGTGACTTTTTGTTTTTATTGATTTGGGATTAAAAATAAACAATTTAGGTTTTAAAATTAAAAATCCTCAAATATCAAAACAAACAAACTAAGGAAGTGAATGCGGAATTGTCTCTTGGTAGAAGGAAACTCAACTTTTTTTTCTTATTAGTTGTGACTTTTTCCTTTTCCTTATTTCAATTATTTTGCCCAATTAATTTTTCAAATGTTGAAAGTTGAGAATTTAGAGTTTAATAGCCAAAGAATAAATTGGTTAAAATTGTTCATATAAAATATAATAACAAAAAAAAAAGAAATGACTAAAAACTAATAAGTAAATTAAAATAATGAAATCCTTTACTTTAGAATTGAAATTTCAGTCATTTTCTTATTCAACTCACTTGTTTAGATAACAAATTTCTTTTTAAAAAATGTGAAAATTATTTCCTTCATCTTGATTATTTTTTTGTGGTTGGCGTGTCTTTATTGGAGTACATGCTTTGAGATTTGTAGCTAACTTACTCAGTTCTTCAATAAACAGCCAGTTAACTCATATTGCATCCTCATTACTAGATGTTATATTTAAAGTGTTGTTGTTTGAGGTGGATATTGTGTTATTGGCAATGAAATTCTTTCTTCTACAAATGACATTCTTTCTATGCAAATGTTTTTGGAAATAAAATAATTATCATAATATAATTTCTACTTTATATTTTTATAATTGATTTGTTTTCTACGGTTTATCAACACTTTTCAGGTTATTTAAAACTAGAAGATATTTTTGTGAGAATTGTTTTTGCAATAATAATGGTTTAGTGATATGAGTCTTACTAATTAACCCATAACTGGGGGGAGAAGAGCTGGATTCATACCGTTCACAATGATATTTGCACTTAAGTGAATATAACGAATCTAACAAAAATTAGAACTCTGCTCTCTGATTAACAATTCCAAGCCAATAGCCATTATAACAACTTCACATCAAAGCTTACAGCTCCTGGTATTCTCAAATAGTCAATGCTAGAGGTAGTAACCAGGCTTGATGTTGCTTAACTTCAGTGGACGTATGGGAACTATTGTTTCAAGATATGGCCGTAAGCCTTCTGCTTGCATGGGTGGCAATTCTTGACAAGATGAATTCCAGAAATATATTTGCCTCTTTTTTTTGAAGGCAACAGTCCTAATACTTTATATTGGTCACATGCTGTTTTTCTATTGTAGAATTGTTCATTTGGAATGCACCAACTGCTAGATGGCATTTGCATTATTTAGTTTGTTCTGTATGTTCTAAGTAACAATCCTACTTTTTAAATTGTCATAACAGACTTTTAGAGGATTGAATATTTCTATCAATATACAGAAGCTCATACAAGGTCCTATTGGATATATTAATGGTAATTACTGACCGAAGCAGAATAAAGAAGAGTTTGTACTATATTGAATGACACTTTACTTTGGACTTAGAACTTAGTAAGATGAAAAAGTTTTGAAAAAGCTTTCTTCCTAGAGTTCAGTAGATTGTCAACTTTTATTTTCTGACATTTCCTTTCCTTTCTTAATTGTTATGTGGATTTTTACTCATATGGATTTTAAAAATTTACATTCAGAGTAAAGTCCTCATCTTTGTTGTTATTAGCACTATATTTTGGCTGTTATGTCCCCTCCCCAGTCTTCTTCAGGTGTTTGTTGATCCAGGTAACCACCAGGGAATTTTGAAGTGAACTCTTTATTTAATCTACATGGATCCATTGTTCATATTCTGCTGTCCTTCTCTACGGATATCTCTTGACGTCTTCTTATTTAGGACTACTTACTTATTGATCACTCTGTTTCTCCTTGAGTCTATCTGCTGTCATGTCAATTTTTCATTTAATAATTAACAAATCTTTTTACCGAAACTCAAAAATAAAGATTACTCATAAATTGATATACTTTCATTTAATATTTGTATGGAAGAAAGCATTTCTTTAATTCACTGAATGACAACAAAAAAGTTGTTTCTTTAATATGAAGCCAAATCTTGCATAAAAGAAAAGATCAATGACATAGGAATGATGAAGATAATCGTCTTTATAGACACGCCAAGCCACTTGGGAAAAAACCAAAATGTTTCAAATCTATTGAAACAGATTTGGGTAGAGCAGGTTAGCAAGTTACTTTTCTTAATGGTATTAACTACTTTCACTAAATACTACATTTATTAGAAAAAATCATTTGCATATTACATCAAGTTTTTGGTTGGTTGCATATTGACTTGATTTCAACAAGTTTGGCAAAAATCTATTGGAAATATGAAAAATGACTGTTTATTTTAATCAGGTTTTTCACTTCTTTTTATCGATCAGTCTGCTTTTTACATTCAACTTTAAATCTCTTTAAATAAGGTTTGTCAGTTTTCATTTTAGAATAATTAAAATTTATATGCCACCAAAATCTTTTGAAAAACTTTCTCAGAAAAATGATGAAACTTGAGGTGAAAAATGACTGAGAGAAGCAGATGGAATTTGTACAACAATTAAATTAGGCAAAACAACTTTTTGATTTGTATAAACTTTCATGCTGTCTCTACATAACCAAATCTTTGAGTTTGTTTATCTTGCTTTAATACAATCCATTTAAAATTGAATTAATTTCTCATTTATGAAGATATTTTGCTTGTCATCAGGTTTCAAATTTATTGATTTAAAAATTTTTAGATGTCTTTTAGTCTGTCTATCATGTTTGGAATTATAATTGAGGAAATGTGTGTTGTTTTAATTTGAAAGGAAATGAATATTTAATTTCAAAAGCTGCAATAAGTTTTGAAAAGTTGGAAGAATGTATTTAAAACAAAGGTTAGCATTCTTTGCCAAATTGCAATCATTCTTTTTTGTCTTAAGGAAACTGAAAAGAAAATGCTGATAATGTTTTTATTGATGAATATGATTAATTTTTCTGATTAACTCTTACTTTGCAGATTGCTAAGGTTCAAAATGACAAGCCAAGAAATTTTGGCACAATATTTCAGAGGCAACCATCTTTTAAAAAAACCCAGTATATGGCCATGAAATAATTTTCTTCTTTTTAATGTAAAAAAAATCATTATTCTTTTTATTTATTTAGTCTGTAAATACTCACGTGGTGATTGGTCAAACTGCGATCCTACAACCAATCAAAAGACTCGTACTTTGACCCTGAGGAAAGGTGATCCAAATAGTTGTGAGAAGGAGAAGATCATTACCAAATCTTGTAAGAGAGGTAAGTATTTAATAAGTATTTTTTGTCTTAGCTTTTTTCTTCTCACTAGATTATTTTATGTAATATTGCTATGATCATATTGCATGTTGTTTTTGTTAAAAATAAGTATTTAAATCTCAGCTGCAAGTTAGAAATGACAAAACATATTTATTGCATTCTTGAAGAATTAATAATGTAGTCTCTTTATAGTTTTCCATTTATACATTAAATATTTTGAATAAAAAATGACATTGACATTGAGAAAGCATTTTTTTTTTTTTTGGGACGCCTAGTCTGCCAGTACGACAAGGGCGATTGGTCTGAGTGTGATCCCAACACAAAGACCAAACAAAGAACCTTGACCTTGAAAGATGGAAGTGATACCTCTTGTCCTGCCACTAAACCCCAAACCCGTGAATGCAAAGGAGAAAATAAGGGTGAGTTTTTTTTTCTTTTTTACATTTGGAGGGGGGAGTGGAACAAAGCAAAAAAAAAAAAAAGAAAATTCACTAATATGAATTAGGACTTTTTCTTTTCTAACTGATTTTATATTTCCAGGAACTTTTAAAATAAGATCATTTATTCATTTTGAAGAACTAAAAATGTAAAGAAATGTTTAAATGATGTTAGAGGTAGGATTGGAATGTTCAGGCAAACAACTGGTTTAATCTAATTGGATTATTAATAATATTTTAAGAATGAAAAAAGATTTATCAATGATTTCTGAATTGGGAAACTTTTTTAAAAAAAATCTTTATAAAAAAAATTTGACAATTTTTTGATTCAAAGACTCAATTTTCTACTGTTATTTATCAAAATGTTCTTGTAAAATACCAAACTGAAACAAAGAGAAAAATTGGTAAAATGGGAACATAAAATTCAGAAGATATGAAAATTTAAATAATTTCACATTTTATTTTTGTTAAATTTTGTGATTTTTATTCCTATATTCCAAGAGAAAAATTGTTTAGACTTCCAAACATTTTGAAAACTGTTTGAAATTTGTAGCCAGATCAGATTGAAAACAATTCTAATAAATTAACAATTGCATGGATCAGTTTTTTTGTTGTTCTTCTGCTCAGAGTATTTTTCATAGTGGCTTTTGCCTTATTAAACAGTTTACACAATTGTTGCTGACTCTTTTTGCTTTTTAGGCTTCATCTGTGGAATGTTGCATATAAAACCTTTAGCTGACTTGAAATCTTTAAAGATAAAACTAGTGAATAACTTAGATTCTTCTCCTCCTTTTTCTTCTTCTTCTACTACTCCTTCTTCTTCTTCTTCTTCTTCAAGGTTTCTTTTCTTGATTCACATTTTGCATCATTATCTTGATTTTCCATAGTTTTGGTATTTTGTGGTTGTTTTTTGCTCTGCTCCTTATAACATTCTTCAATCTCCTTCTCTCACATAGTTTTTAAACCTTCTTTGGACATATTGGGAGATTAATATTCCCTAATGTATGGTATTTCCTGTATTTGGAGATCTAGTGAAACAGGTTCTATCCTTGTAAGGTGCCATTTATTATTTACAAATAAGCATTGGAACAGACATGAATTCAAACTGTTCATTTTTGGCATCTTATATTGTCTGGCACTTGGAGAAGAATGAGAAGTGTGCCTTATGTTTCTTGGTTTTACTAAAGCTGAATACAGCACAAAGCAAGCAGAAGATGGCTGTATGCTTGAAAATTGCTTATCACCTAATTTTGTGTCTCTATTTTAATCCCCAAAGTAGAGCGAGACAAAATGCACACATTGTCTCAGATTAAAAGAAGATTTTATATTTTTTGTTTTCCTTTTGAGTTTATTTTTTAATTACTTGCAACTTTTTTATATTCGTTGATAATTTTCAAATTTTCTTTTCAAGTTTGATTTGTAATTATTCTTTAATTATTTGTAATTATTTTCCTAAAATAAAAGGGAAAACATGTGGATGTATCATTCTCACTTTATTCAGAATAGTTTTATCTTCGTTTCTTATGTGATATTTTGGCCAATTCATTTTCATGTCTTCCTTGGTCATAAATTACACTTTAATAAGTTCCTCCCCCCACTTTGAATGTTGAATGAAGTTATAGAATGAAGTTCTGAACAAAATGGCAGAAAAGTATTTAGCAGTTTATAATGATCAACAGATACAATGAACACTCAAGGAAGACTGAAGAATGTCTGTTAAATTTTTATCAAAGAATGGCAAAGATGAGAAAAATAAAAAAATAATTTAAAAATTGTATGAAATAATTGGAAAATATCTCAGAACTTGGAAAAACTTCTTGCAAAAAATATAGATTGAGAATAGCAATTCTATTTGCATGTGACTACAGATTAATTCTGAATTGCAATTTTATTAGTGCAAAATATCTTTAGGAAACAAATGGAACTTTTCCATCAAGGTCAAATAAATGTCAAATATCTACAAGTGTATTTTTTAAATTGTGATTTTATAAACCAGTCACTTGTAACTGACTGTGAATCAGAATTAGGTTTGAATTCACATTTCAATAAATGAAATTGGATTCTTATTTCAAATGCATTAAAAATGTTGGTTTACATTGAGAGTTTATTAAGCCAAGTAGCATTCCAAGTTTAATGATTTTGAGTTGAATATTTATATACATTTATCATATTTTTGTAAAATATTTCTTAACCTCTTTGGGTCTATCTGTTCAATGCATGATCAGACATCTTTATCTTTTTATGGATTTAGTATCTTTAGACAAATATCCATGCAAGAAAAACTGCAAATAGAAAGTCATAAACTTTTTTCCCTACAATCCGTACTCATGAAAATGTTTTTTCCATTTGCTGATGAAATATTTTGATGGTGTTAAAACATCTGGAAGGCTCTTTGAAATGCTAAGAACTGATTAGGACTGTGACTGTTGGGGGTGGGGAGGATGAAGATATGGTCAGGATGGAATGGTCAGGAGTCGGATGATAGCTCATCTTGGGATACACAGTCAAAGATTCATGTCTTTTCAACACTTGTAGACTGCAAATATTCCTATGGAGACTGGAGCTCATGTAATCCAACCAGCAATATGCGTAGTAAAACAGGGAAATTGGACAAAGGTGACCCTGCAGTATGTGAAGCGACAAAGACAGTGACAAAAACTTGCAGTATAAAAGGAGGAAAAGGTGGGTAGAATGTTCCACTGAATTCACCCTCTGGACCACTTGTCCAATGATCCCTTTTTGGATTCACTTTTATATTTCCCCTCCCCCACTTCCACCAGTTGACTGTAAACATTGTAGGGTGTTTTGTCGATTTGTCATGTTTTAAATTTGGGCATGTCACCTCCAGTTGCATTGAATGAGCATCTCTAAGGCATTGTTTGTGTTTTAAAACATTTTAAATCAGATGTTCCTCTCTTAAATCATTGAAAATAAATTCAAATTACCCTTTCAGTTTTAATATCGATATGTGATGTCTCGAGCATGCAATGTTTTTTTTATTGTTTTTGTCATTTTCTTTATGGTTTATGAATATAGCATGAACAAAATCTTTTTTGCTTCCTTGCATGGCAAGAAAAAAAACTCTTTGTGGCCCACAGAGAGAAATGTCGACATTTAGCTTCCAAGAAAAAAAAAATGATTTTCTTAGCACTTTGACATTTATTTTCGGTTTTGAATTGTTTTTTTGAACAGCAGACTAAAGCTTGAATTAACTAGAAATCTTTGTAAGTTAAAACAAAAAGGCACTTGAACAGTTCTACCACTTTTGTTTGTGGCTGGGAATGAATCCAATAAATAAAGACAATATGAATGGATTCTTTGATCTACTCAACTATAATTCCTCACTGTTTAGGACTAGAGGAGAGCAATTATTTGTATTGCTTCCCACATTTCTGTATTGAAAAAAGGTACATGAAGAAATTTTTGCCAGTTTTAATGAGTTCCGATCAAAATACACATTTTTATTTTGTTTTCTAAATTCAGCTCATTTGAACCAAGTTGCTAATATCTTCCAACTAACTGAAAGTTTCTTTATTCAGTCAAACAAAATAATCCAAGTTATTTTATTGAACTGCAAAAAGCCACCAGTGGTTTCTATTTTCAATAGTTTTGTTGTTCTATAAACCATATACTTTATTTACCATTACTCATACTCAAAACAAATAACAATGAAATATTTCAAGAATTCTTTCTGAAAGTAATTATGACAGGTATAGCAAAGCTCCAAGTGATTTACAGAGAAAAACTTATTCAACATTTAGTGAAGATTTTTATTAAACTAAAATGAATTTCATGTTTGTGTACAGAACACTTATTGGCTTATATATTTTCCAAATATTACAATTCATCCATTATGCTGGTATTATGGATAGGCTGATCACTGATACAATATGTATGGTAAAATATGTGAAAACAAATTTTTTGCCCTTGTAAAATGAGTACATCTTTTATAATAGGAATTGTCAAATGTAAAAATTATTTTTTAGAGTAAAAATTCTCAAGGTATTTATTTTTTATTTTTGGATATTTCTGTTTATTTAACATTTTGTTGGAATTTTTGACATGATTATAGTTAACTATTATTATTTGCCTCTTTATTCAGACTACGACATTCATCTTTATTGTCAATTCTCAATGTGTTTTGGTTCTTCTTGATAATTGCTTTGCCATGAAACTCAGAGTTGTGCAATCAATCTAAGGCATTTTGTATATTCCTTAATATATATGTCTGAGAGTGAGTGTATGTATATAGGCAGCTGGTAGCAAATATTCATTCAAAGATAAAAGATAAGTAATGTCTTTTATATTTTTCTTGTTGTTCAATAAGTTTCCATGTTTTGGTATTGAAGCTGTAAATGAACTGTTTATAATTTTTCATATTAAAATTTCCGAGCTTTTTACTGGCTTCAGTTATTATCAAGAAAAAAAAGAAATTTCATGAAATTCAAAGTCTTTGGGGTCATATGCATCTTTGGAATAATTTTGATTTTTAAATATCTGTGTTGTCATGTGAGTGTGATGATGTTTTTTGACTCTTTGAAATTCGGTGATGTAACATGACTATGGCATAAATGTGGATTCTGGGAATTATTTCAAAAGGATCATTCCAGAATCCTAAGTCAGTTAATTGTTTGTTGTCTTTACTTAATGCAGATAGCTTCTAAAATATTTGTTCATGTTTGGTTTTGTTGAGTATTATTGCATGATTCCCAAGGAGAAATGATTTCCAATTTTATCCAATGTGCTGCTGTATAACAATTCTTTTACACTTTCAACACCAAGATATGGAAACTAATTCACCACCCAGAAAGAAATATTTTAATTTAGTTTTTGTTAATTATTGATATAGTTAAAAAAGAAAAAAGGGCAAATAATGAAAAAAGTAAATTGTTTTTGTTTGGTGATTGATGTTTTTTTTTTTTTTTTTAGATGAAATATTTCCTCAGAGAAACTTTGGATTGCAAACATTTTTTACAGTTTCATAGCATGTTATTAAATACTTTATCATCTGCATTCTTTTCTTTGTATATTTCACATATTAGCTTTTGTTGATTGCAGCACAACTTTTACTTTACTTTTCTCAGTTCCAAAAATAATAGCAAATATTTTCAAATGAAAAATATATAATCAGCATTGTATTCAATAAAATATTCATTTTTTCCTTCATTTCTTTGAGAATTCATTTTTGCTGGCCTTTTTTCTCAGTGAATTCCTCATTGATCTCATTTACTCAACCGTTCTCAACAAACCTTGACTTTTATATTCTCTCCTTTTTCCATGTCTCGCTAAACATTGATGAATTACATACAATCTAATATTCAGCCTTTTTATTATCAGGAACTTTGGAAGTTTTCAGATGCATTATTTTCTGTTTTTTTTGTAGAGCACTTTAAATTATTTATGTTGATGGGTGTAAAGGTAATTTGTAAAAATTGTAGTTTTCCATTGAAACTGTAATTCATATTCTTATTGCAAGACTAAATTCTACAAGTTTTAAAAGTGATTTTAAAGTTCAGTAAATTTTTATAATTTTAGTATTAACTGATATCTAGTACTGTGAAAATCAAATGATTTGCTGCTAATGTGAATTATCTAAAAAATGTTTAAACACTCTCAACGATTTTTCTTTCTTTTACACATTTCATATTCTTCTTCCTCTCAAATGTCTTTTTGTTTTTCTGTTTCCTCTCAAATGTCTTTTTGTTTTTCTGTTTCCTCTCAAATGTTTCATTGTTTTTCTGTTTCCTCACAAATGTCTCTTTGTTTTCTGTTTCCTCATAAATGTCTCATTGTTTTCTGTTTCCTCATAAATGTCTCATTGTTTTCTGTTTCCTCATAAATGTCTCATTGTTTTCTGTTTCCTCACAAATGTGTCTTTGTTTTTCTGTTTCCTCACAAATGTCTCTTTGTTTTTCTGTTTCCTCACAAATGTCTCTTTGTTTACCTCTTACACATTTTGTGATTTTCCTTCTTCCTCTTACACCATTCTTTATTTGATCTTAATAACTGACATGATATATTTAATTCATATTTCCGTATGACTTACAAGATACACTTATATTTTTCAGTATTCACTTTCAACATTTTTCTTGATTGTTAATGTTTAAAGCCAATTTCACTTTCTTTTCTTTTGCCCCCTGCCAGTCTCAATTTCTTTTTGTCTTTGTATATTTCTGTAAACATACAAACAAAAGTTTCTTTTATTGAAATTAGGTTCTAAAATTAAACTGAGTTTAAACTCAGTATGAGATTTATGCAAACTGGCATTTTGAATCGTTTCTTCTCTGAAGATGTTCAGAATAACATTTCATTTACCTGGCATACCAAATTTTCTGCACTGTAGAAACAGAGAAGAACATTTAACCTCAATTAAATGTTTAACAAATTCAACAAATTTGTCTCTCTATAAAAAACATGAACAAAACAAAAAAGAAACAAGATACTCTTTTCTGTTACATTTGGCAACATCATAGAATTTAGTATATTTACATTAGAAGATTAAAATAATTTTTGTGTGAGTTTGAGAATTCTTTGAGGGTTTTTTCTAGAATTTTTCTAGAATTCTAGCCTGTTAAGTTGGGTTCTACATAGAATTTCTTGGGTAAAGAAGCCCATTACCTTTTCAAGTAGCATGTGATATAGATTCAGTGCAAATTGAAGATACACAGTTAGAAATGACTCTATTGCTAACCTTGACCCACTTTTGTGGCATCTTTTACAATAATAATCTATTGAAAAAAAACTTTGTAAAATTGTTAAAAATATATTAATTCTTTTTATCAATTCTTCCCTGAAGTATATTAATTTCTGCAAATCTTTTCATGTTGTTCACGTAATAAAGCAAACTTTTCATTCATAGAAACTCTTTACCTCTTCATGGATGTCAGCTTGCAAACTTTAATCTCTCTTGATCTATCCGTTTAATGAAATATGAAAAAAAAATCTTTTAAATGAAAATATTTTAAAAATTTTTATGATCTTTTTATTTTGAAACTTTTTGTAGAAGGAAAAAAATAAAAAAATATGGATTTGTCAATAAAATCTCTTTCCTGATTTTCTGTCAATTGAAAAATTCAAAAACTTTTTTTTTTTAACAAGAAAACTTTGATGCATTATCTGTGCCAATAAAAGTTGTGAATTCAGTTTGTGTGTTCAGTTTGTGAATTGACTGGGAGTGAAATTTGGAAATTAAAATCTGAAGTTTTTATATCATGATTCCATTAAGAATTTTTCTATTTGTTACAGATATATATATATATATATATATATATATATATATATATATATATATATATTGTTTTTAAAGATTTAAGATTTTTTTTCTCTCTGGATATTTTTTGGTTGGACCAAATTTCTTAAAGCAAAATTTGAATATCTTCAGTTTATAGGCAGACATATTTGTGTTATTTCTTTTGATGTCCAGTTTGGATTGATTTCCAATTAATGTCATTTACTTTGAGCAAAATTTAATTATCTCAAAAGAAAAATAAATTTGAATCATTCTTAAAAAAATAATGTTCAAAGGACGCTTATTGTTATTTTTCTTTTAAACAAAAACATGAAAACAATTGCAAAAGAAAAACAAATCTGCTATTCAATTTTTCAAATTAAGAAAACACAAAGACTTTACTAATAAAAGAAAAAAAATGATTTCAATGATGTAAGTTCAGAGGTTCAAATTAAAAAGGCATGACACCAATATTTTCTCTGATGCCTGTGTTTACCCTGACAATAACTCAACTTAAATGTAGAGCTTGAAAGTTTTGCAATTGTAGCAAATGAAGTGCACAAATATACAAGAGAAAGTTTACATTTTTATGTGTTTTGTTTTTACTGTAGGCCAATCAAATGCTTCCAACAAAACAAATCAGGCATATTATAGCAGGAATATCTGGTTGAAGTGTTTTCATCATTTTTTAATAGATATGGAAGGAGCCAAGTGCCAAAATAAAATAAAAGAAAAATGACAATAATTATATATTTAAAAGTCATAAATATTTGATAAGATTCCACAAATTTAAAACTTTAAGAGCCACTTTACCTTTTTTCCACACTCATGTTTTGTTTTTGTTTCCAGATCGTTGCTTCTTTGGTGCGTGGGGAGAATTTAGCGAATGCCAGAATGGTGTCAGGAAGAAGCAAAGAGAGTTGAAATTTGGTGGCGCTGAATGTCAGAAGCGTGCAGTGAAGACCAAAGCCTGTTAAGCCACAGCAACCAGGGAAAGAAAAGAAAAAACAATTTTCCTCATTAACTTGTTGCTTAATTCTTTGACAAAAACCTTTTGAAATAATTTTCATATTTACGTTTTTGGTTTTCTTCACAATGGCCATTTAAAAAAAAAAAAAAAAAAAAAATGAATTTTTTAAATTTTTCCCCAAAATTTTAAATTAGAAATCTTTTTTGTTTTTAAAGGAATTTGAATAATTTTCTTTTTTTAAGCAAAAATATTTTATTTTTAATGAAAACTTAAAACCGAATTTATATATTTTTTTTTATCTTAAAATAAAAATATACAAATTTATACCAGAAAGAGAATAAAATATAATTTTCTTTTGCAAATGACTGTTAAGAAGTTTTGTTTTTCAAATAGGTAAGTTTATTCTTTTTACAGAAATATCTGACATTTTCATATCTTTATCATTCAAATTTCAATTTTACATTTTTGTTTAAAATCTAAAAAAAAAAATGTAATATCCACACTGGGCCACTGGCATTTAGAGAAAGTTATTTTTTGTCTGAAATATTTTGGTAAGTTGGATGGTTTACCATAAAAAGTTCCAGTTTTATTTATATAATTTCTTGTGTAATTTTAATTCATTTAATTACCAGTTCTGTTCCTTTCTTTCTATTGTGGATGAAAACTACTTTCAGCTTTTTAACTAACAAAATATTTGACAGATCAGAAGAAAGTTAATTTAAAAGACTTGCTTTAAATGAGGCCAACTTATTTTAAGTGAGACCTGTTAAAAATTAACAGAATAGAATAACAATTCTATGATTTCAATCATGGAAATAGGTTGAAAAATTGAGATTATTTTAAAATTGACAGTTTTGGGAGGCAGACAAAATTTTGAGAATTTGCACTGATTTTGAAAGACAAAAATGTGGAAGAAGGAATTTGTTTTGTATTTAAGGAAAATTAGAAACCATTGCTTGTAAGGAATGTCAGAATTAGCAAAATGGCAAGAAATGCAATTTTATGTTTTGAAATTTTTATCATTGAAAACTGCATGGTTTGTTGTAATCATCTTGTATTTTAATAAAAAGGAATTGACAATTTTTACAATAAGTTCTTTTGAACTATTAACAAAAGTAGGCATTCACTCAACTCCAAGGCTTGTTTTAATGACTTTGATTTGGACATTTTTATGCTATTGACACACATGGAGAGTTATTTAAATTTCTGTGTAATGTACTTGTAAAATCCTTATTGGTGTTTATATACCAATGCAAAAATATGGATAACTTCTGTGAACAGAAAATTAAATATGGAATGTATATTTAGAAAAAAAAAAAAATTTTTGGGAAAAGGTTTTGATATCATCTTCACAGACAATTTTGTTTTTACAGTGACATTTCAGCCTCAAACAATGAATTAATATTTTAAAATAAAACTCAGCCAAGTAAATTCTTAAAATTTTAATGACTTTCATTTGAATTAAATTTTCCCATTTCAAGTTTCTCAATTTTGCATTCATTAAAGCAATGTTTAAAGATAATTTCTCTTTTGACCAAAAGTTCTAGATTGTGTCAAATCATTTGAAATACTTATTTTTATTCTTTATTTTATGAAGTTAGAAAATTTTATTTGTTAACTTTTTGTCTTTCTATTTTGATAGAATAATGTTTTAACTCTAATCATGGTACCAGCTCGTGGAAAGATGGCCTTTTGCTAAAGATGCTTAGAACTGCGTTGTTGTTTTTGGTGCTTTGGTTTTAATAAAAAAAGCTTAAAACCTGCACAATTTCTGTAAACAACAATGAAAAACCCTCATCCAAGAATTGCTATAATGTATTCCCTTTTTAGTTTTGTCATAGTTTTGAGTCCAAAATCAAACTCACTTGTTAGTCTTGATGATAGCTTCTAGTCTGTGTATATTTTCTAGATTTAGCAGTAGTAATTAAATAAAAATACATAAAAAAACCTCTTAAAAATGTCTTTGTTAATAAATTCTCTGAGGATACTCTGTTCTTTGATAGTGCTTTTTACAGCTGGGTACTGCCTGCCTTTTGTTTATTTCACTCAGTGACTAATCTTTCTGATGCAAAAAAAATTGTAGTTCTTATTTCACTTTTCTTTTAGTCATTCTGGTTTTGTACTCCTTTCTCTTTAACATTTTGTCCGCTCAGAGCTTAACTGATTTCTGCCTCACCCACTTGATTTCTTTACATCTATAAAACCAGGCGATTCTCAGCTGTGTTGTATCGGTCGTCATTGTCTCTTTCACCTTATTGACAGGATATCAAGTGATACTACCAACTCTATGTCCTTTAGTGTTGTTCTTTTCCTAGTAGTTGTGTGTACTTGGGTATGCTTGCGTGCAGCTATGAGTATTACATCCATGGATACTCTCTTAAAGAAGGGCTTCAATTTCTGCAGTCATCCTTCTCCAAACATGCAAGATCCTTGCTGTATTCACCTACACAAGTACATACGTTACACGCTCAAGGAAGGGACAGATATGTAATTCTCTCTCTCTCTCTCTCAAAACAAATATCTGACAAACAATCAAGTGTGTAATAAAAGAGAAAATGAATGAAATAAAACAAACAAAAGTGGGTTGCAATAAGATTATTAACTACACCGCATATGAAAATCCATGGCATATAACAAAAAGACATGGGCGACTATAAATTCACCATCTGACAGTCTTTATAAATCTGTCCAGTTGGCCAAACTTTGTCGTGCACTTGTAACAGTTTTACTTATTTTGCAATGAGCCAGTGAAATCGTCAAATGAATTCAGCGAGAGGATAAACGTCGACTTTCCAGCTGATACCATATCACCAAAATTCACATTCTTATCCTGTTAGAATCAAATATCAACAGACACAAAATTTGGATAGAACTCAACTTGTGCAATAGAATAAATTTCCTGCCTGCTGTCTTTAAAAAATTGTTTTATATCAGATGCAAACTTTGATCGCTGTTATTGTCACCACTCATAATTTCCAAAGTGATTCTTTTTTTAAATTTTCTTTTTAGTTAATTTCAATTTTGTCCTGCATCGATATCTATTTTTTTCTCTTGTGAAATTCTTCACACAGATGAAAAATTACCAAATTAACATTCATATGGCATCATCTGGAAACTGACTCCTGTCTGAAATCTGTATAATTCATACCATTGAACATTTTTTTTGATTTTTATATAAAAGAAAGCAACATTTTAGCATTTGTATCTTCTATTTTCATTTACTCCGGCTTATAATAAATTGCCTCAATACATAAATGAAATGCTAATAAAGGATTACTATCTTAATATAAATGTTATTCTAAGTTTCTTTTTTCTAGTTTCATAAACACTGATTTTACAATACCTGAATATCTATCACACAGGTTAATATTTGTATATCATAGGTATTAATAAATTTCACATACCTCTTTAAAAAATATCCTAAGCTCAACACCGTGGACAGTCCAAAGTGGATAAGAAAGCTTTTATATGTTTTTATAAATATATAAATCTATTCAATATATTGTCCACTCTAGAAAGATTTTCTATGCATTAAAATATCTTGCTTATGGCGTAATTTTAATTTTTTGAAAATGATCAAGTATATTGACATTAATTTTTTTAAAGGGGGAAATCCTTTGCGAACATTTTGTGGTTTGTCTAGTTTTGTTTTTAAAGTTTTATGTTGAACTTTTACTTTTTATTTTTGTAAAGTTTTGCTGTCTAAATTTATTTCTCTTTTTCTTTTTTGAAATGATAAAAGTTTTATCTAAAAAAAGAAAAGACTATGTAAAATGCAATGTAGTTTAAAAAAATATATTTACCAGTGTTTCCGTTCTTGACTAACATGCACTTTGCCAATTCCAATCTCTTCCTTTATTTCTTCTTGTTTCTACGCCAGTCTCTGATCATTCTCCGATCTCTTTTCTTTTATGACACTCCTTTCTTTATCTCTCATGTCTTAGCAATGTGGAATTGGTAGTAGTCAGGATAAGAAGCAATGGTCAGGTAAATGCTTTCTTAAAAATTGGCTGTTTCCAGGACTGTCCGCAAAACCCTCACTTCTAAAATCCATGGCTCATTCATTCTTGTATCACTACTGGCTTTTTAAACATCCTAAATAAATGGTACAAAATTTGTTGATTTTTTTGTTCTTATTTGAAATGACAATTTCAGGTGGTGAGATGTCATGGCAATCCGTGATCAAAGGAACCAGAAGTGGTTCTTTAAAGTTTAGTCAAAGTCTAAATGCAAAGCTGTAGACAGTCCACGTTTTATTCTGATAACAATCAAAACAAGGAGACTAGTCCAAGCAAAGAAGTACACAATAATTCTTATCCTCAATAATTCTGGCAAGATTAAATAAATGTGTTAAAAAAATTGAAAATTGTTTAAATTATCCCAATATTTTAACAAATTAACTTGAAAATATGAATTTTTTGATAAATTTTCATTTTTAATGTAAGGATTAAGCAAGTTCCTTGCAAATTCCACAAGTTTAAAATACCTATGAAAATTCTCCTGTTGCATTGTTATTTGAGCTTAACAGCTTTAATATAATATTTCAGTCATTGCTATCAATATTTGAGCTTAACAGATTTAATATAATATTTCAGTCATTGGTATCAATATGGGTCATTGTTAAAGAAGAAAGAGGGTACAAATGAAAAAAATTCCAAATTAACAACGTTTTTCATTTCATTGAAGCAGAATTAAACACATAAGGGATATATGCCTCCTCTATATTTTCTGTCGACATATACAGTTTCAATGCATCCCAGAATGAGGCTTGCTAGAATTTTAAGAAAGGTTAAGAGATTTACTTTGTCTGCTGCTGCTATAACAAGAATTTGTGGGCAGGAGACAGACAAGCTATTATCATGTGTAACATACATGTGAACTTTTTTATTTTTTTTAATCAAGTTCACTGCATGCAAGGCAATAAAGCCACTGAGATATAAATGGTTACTGGGTGTGAAAGAATTAGAAAACAGAAACATTGCTAAGGAGTGAGAACAAAAGAAGAGTCAACAGGAGGAGAGTAGATAGCGATTGACATTGCATTTAAATTTTGACAGATTAAAGTTGGCTGGAAAGCATGGAGCTAGAAGGCTGTTCCACAAGGGAGAAAAGAAATAACATAGAATTTACGATTACATCTAGTCAACTCAACTGTAAATTTGATGAGGCCTTGTCGCCAGTCTAATACTGTGTTTAAATTCAAAGAGTCTAGTCACTATAGTGATTAACTCCAATGAATAATTACCATGGTATTATCTATAGAAAAGGCACAGGAAGGCAACCTTATGGCGATGAGAAAGTGACTGGAGCCAAGCGGCCAGAACAAGGCCAATAATATTGTTGATTCCTCTTTGGATTTTATCAAGGATCTTTAGATATACAGCTGGAGCACTGGACTATATGTGGAAGCAATATTCTAAACATGGATGAATGGTAGACTTACAGATATATAAGATAAATTCTGGAGAGAAAAATTGTCTCACACGATACAGTGAACCGACTTTTTTAGCAGCTGACCTAGCAATGGATTCAATCTATAATCTTTCAACTTCATGTCAGCCGAGAAAGCACAATGAGTCACTCTCCTGGAGGTTAGCATCAGCCATGGAAGGCAGAAATCCGTCTGTCAAATGTGATTAATAGAGAGCAGTTTAGTTTTGGAGGCATTAAAGTTAACAAGCCATCCTTTGCCCAGTTAACAACGGACTGAAGGTCTTTTTGGATATCAGCTGCCATTTTGACCTTATCAAACTGATCAGACTTCGTATCAAGGCAGGAGTAAATGGTTGTGTTATCAGCCTAGATACAGAGTTGAGAGCTGATGCCATTGGGAATGTAATGAAAATTAAAAACAGTATAGGACCAAGGATGCAGACTTGGGGGGACATCTGCATTTATAGAAAGGAACTGGAAGAGTGGGCGTTCAGGATTACTTTCATTTCACAATTTGATAAGAAAGATTAGATCAGCCTAGCAGAATTATGATTATATGTTTTCAAACATGAATATAGCAGTCGCTGCTGAAGTTTTGCTTATTTTGATTGATGGATTCGTTCTTTATGGCTAATCAAGCAGGTTATTTAAAGCCAGAAAATAGCATTTTTCTGTAAAAATTTCTTTTTTGTAGGTGCTTTAGTGATACAAGTTTTACTCATTAATCCATGGGGGCGGGTGGAGAAGAGGTGCACTCTTATCTTTTCCCAAAGTTATTTGTGCACAAGTGAATATAACGAACCCAACGGAAATTGGAACTCGGCTCTCCGATTAACAATTGCGAGCCATTATCAATTACACCATCCGCACATCCAAGATTACAACATCCAGTATTCACAAGCGGTCACCCATCTAGATACTGGCCAGGCTCGACGTTGCGCAACTTTGGTGATCATACGGGAACCGGTGTTTCAACCTGAAGTTTTGCATTTTGAAAACATTTTATTTGTTTCCCTAGATTATTGCGATCTTGTGAAAAAAGAAAACATTATCAGAAGACGATTTTTTGTTGCCTGTGACGCCGAGCAGGTTTATGGGAAAAAAATCACTTCCCTAAAAGATTTCAAAGGACATCTCGAACAAATGCAATTTCAAAAAAAATTTGGAGATGTCCATAAAAATCCACTGACTGTGACTCTATATTGACGTACAGACACACATTAAAGTTCTGATATCTGAGAATAAATTCATTTTAAAAATATATTAATCCCTATTATGAGTATTTTGATTTGATTTTTTCGGCCGGTAAAGTCTTCGGTCATCGTCAGGTTTATGTTACATTCGATAACCTTAATTTTTTCTTACACCTCACCAACAATTCATCTGACTAAATAATTACGGCAGTATCACGTTGAAACATTGGTTCCCGTAGAACCCCCAAAGTTAGACAACGTAGTCAGTACCTCGATATGTAACCAGGTGCTGTAAACTTGAAAGTGCGGGTGACATAGTGGATAGCGACTTGGAATTGTTAATCTGAGAATCGAGTTCTGTATATTAATTTACGCAAAAATACCCTTGGGAAAGGCATGAATCCACTTCCCCCCCGCTCAGCTATGGGCTATTCACTAAGACTTGTATCACTAAATCATTATTACCGCCTAAAAACTTGTTACAGTCTTAAAAAATATTTGCTAGCTTTAGGTAACCTGCAAAGGGTTGATAAACTGTAAAAAGCAAATTAATCGGATTAAGTGATCGAAACGACCAAGATGGGGATATTAGTCTGAAAAATGAATGGAAAAACCTCCACCTAAGAATTTTCAGATATTACTTGCAAGTTTGGAGAGCACAGTGATCGAAATATCCCAAAATAATTGCTAACACTCGTAAGAATTCCGAGAGCAAGAATTTTCATTCACTAAAAATGTTTAGTTTAAGACGGTAAAAAATTAAAGGGATGTCGAAGATTGCGTTGCGTCAATCTTTCACTTGAAGAAGGACTGCATGATTTGCAAAGTTACGATCGAAATCAGAGTTTTTACTTGCCATGTTCTGAAAAGTTCTTTCAGTATTTTACCATCGCCTTCATCATTATATAAATGTGAACTGATATTTACATAAGCAAATATCAAAAATAAAATAACGGTTGGCTTCAAAAGGGCTTTTTATCTCTCACACTCGAGCCAGATGACTGTAATGGCTTACTGCTCGTTTCTGATTTTCTATTTACTGAAGTTCACCTAATAAAAGTCTCAAGAGCCATTCAATGTAGAAGGTTGCTGAATGAGTTGTTTGATAGGAATGTATGAAAAGATAATAGAAAGAGATGATTATGAAGATAAAGAGTGTATTGATGGCGACAAGCATTTGAATTGAAGAGGTTAAAATTGTAATAATATCTGGCCACTCGTATTCGAGGATACCCGTCTAGTAGAGCGGCTAGCCAATCCCTATTGCATACGCTCGCTCAGGCACATTTGTGTTTGTTCAACACCCACAGAGCCAACCTGTGGTTTATACTGTCACTATGCCAAGTTACAGTTTCTGGGAGAGAGCGTGTTATCTCGCGTGATCAATAATTTGAACAAAGCCAGCACGCTCAAGCCCTTCGGCACGATGACTTGTGGCTTCGTGCTAGCACAGCTATCGATAGCCCACAAAAGTTCTGTCTACCCAATTTCACTCACGAGCATGGTGAAATTTGAACCCAGGTTTCATGGTCAGAAAGCGAACATTCTAACCACTCGGCCACGCGTCCATAGGTTAAGATTGTAATATTCAGGGAGACTGTTCCATAAAGTATCAGTTCTTGGGAAAAAGCTCTTTGAGTGGAACTTCCTCCTTAGAATTAGAATACTGAAAAAATGGGGTTGATTCGATTCTGTGGACATATTATAGCGAGTCCTAGCTGTAAAGGTCTGACCTAAAGAATGAAGCTTATTTTAATATTCGCCATGAAAAGAGGTTGCAGAGATTCATTAAAAATTTTGAAGACTGTTAAATAAAGATTGATGTGGGGGGGACACTTCCATAAACTGTAGTATCATCAGCATAAGTGTTTATTAATAATATGAGAATGTCTCTAGGCCGATCGTTAATAAAAAGCAAAATGAAGTTAGGGCCGAGGAGAGAATCTTGGAGGACGCTTGAGTTCATTTCATGGGCTTCAGCGGACTGACCATTAATAAATACTTTGAAGGAGAGAGAAAGGATGTGATAATTGCGTAGACTGTTTTAGAGATGCATCCCTTATGTCACATTTTGTCAAAAACCTTTTAGAGGTCTAAGGTAATTGCTCTTGTGAAGAAGCTACTATCAAGCGCTTTGCAGATTCTTTGTAATATCAGCAGTGGACCTTCCTGTTTGTCTTTGAACGAATAGAGTTTGGGAGATTGACTTGCGTCGATCTTTCCAATGTGGTGGAGTGACAAGACAAAAACGGATCTAAAAGTCTGAAAAAGGGTAATGGCAGAAACTTACAGACAAATTATTTGTCTTTAGGTCATACTTTATACAGTCAAAATTGGTAATAAATGTTATCAGATAAAATCTTTGGATACAAAGAAAAACATTAAAAGATTAAATGGAAATTTTTGTAGATTCCGTCCAATTTTAGCGGATATTTGGGGCTAAATTCGGAAAATTTTAAAATGTCAATATTTCAAAATTAAGGAAATCTATCGAAAATATTTTTTAAAAGAATTTTTAGTAGAAATCAGAAAATGAAGAGTTCTGTACACACATGAAAATCAAATGCTACATTTTCAAGATATATTTGAATTGATGAAGAAAGAAAAAGAAATATTTTTTCAGATTCTGTTTAAATTAATCAAGATCACTGAAATCTGGTTGGTGGTTAATATATTTTGAGTTCTGTTGTGATGTCTGTGTAGATGCTGCAAGTATCGATTAAGTTGGATACGAGATTTATAGAGACGATGAATTGCTGAAAAATTCTCAGCTAGGCCCACAGTGTATATATATATATATATATATATATATATATATATATATATATATGAAAGTCGAGACTGAGGTCAACACGGAGCGGTGACAGTCCGTTTCATGCTTCAACGCAAACTTCAGGTCATGAAGATTGTAATTGAAACTTGAAGATTTTGCGGTCAAATACGAAACAAACTTGCCGCTTGGTGGTAACCTCAGTGTCCACTTTTATATTTACATATGACTATATCCCTAATTTTGAGCACTTTTATCCATAATATAGTCTACCTTAAAACTATATATATATATATTAAAGAAAAACAGACTACTTTAAGGCTCCATGTAATAATTTATTTCACCATAGCCCTTTTAAAGGACGCTGGATCATCAGACTTCAAGTGCAGTCTGATGATCCAGCGTCCTTTAAAAGGGTTATGGTGAAATAAATTATTACATGGAGCCTTAAAGTAGTCTGTTTTTCTTTAAATTATTGGCTCAGAATTTACATTGAGCTCTCAGGATTTCATCCTTCTTGGGACTAGCTATAAGGATTACCAAATTTTTCTTAACTTAAAAGGTAAACAAATATTCATATTTGCAACATTGTTTCCTAAATTATCTCAATGGCAAGTCATTACAAAATTGATGAATCTTTTACGGTTTGTCACATTCGATGACGTTTTTACGATTGCAAAAGAAGTTCATTGATCTAAACCTGTAATTTCTAGACTATTAAAGATTTATGATGATATTAGTACTTTTAAGTCATGTAAAACATTAAGCTGTCCACGAAACACAATTCGGCAGGCTCAGAAAATTTAAAGACTTCATCGTCGAATTTGCACACACACGCACACGCTCACACACTTGTGTGAGCGTGTGCGTGTGTGTGCAAATTCTCTTTTTTTTTGCGTTTCTTTATATACAATAATATCCAATATTGGAAAACTAAAATTTAAGACTAAAGATTTGATTGTGATAAAAAGTAGCGTAATTATTGATAAAGAAAAGTTTTAGAAGAAACATTTTAAAAAGCGTAGCGTGAGAAATTAGAAAACAAAACATGAGATCCACCCGTAAATTAAATTAACAACATTATCATCAGATTAATTTTGATGCAGACATTTTAATATATTTCTTCGCATTCATGACGAATCAATGGCATTAAATTGTCGCTTCGTCCATGAATGATGTCCCATTTTTCCTGCAGTTTCTCTTGTCGGCTTCCTTGATCTAACATTACATTGCCGATGATCTTACTAAGATTCTCAGTTGAACTGCCTTATGAATTTAGAATGGAGGCATTGCATTACTACGATGTTTTCAGGTTGGAAAAATAGTTTACCGATTTTGCAATATAACAGGAAGCATTATCTTGCATGAAAAGAAGATGGTTTCAGAGAAGCAACAACATGTAGTTCAATAATATATGCAGCAGAATTAACTTTGCCAAGTAACCGAAGAAGAAGACTAACACCAGCATATCAACTTAATGTGACAAAGAACGATTCCAACACTTGATACATTATCACCTTTAAATTTAACAGATTCCTTTTCACACATTTGGGGAGCAATCACTCATATTTATGCCGTCTGATTTGTTGTTGGAGCCAAGCAAATTAAACTTACATTCATCGATGAAGAACTCCCTCGCCTAATTTTCATCAGTCCAGACAACGTGCTCGTTTGCAAAAAGGCTAGTCGAGTTTTTCATGTTTCTTTTTGATGAGGGAATTGACAATGGTAGAATGGACATCCGGCTATTCTTCATACAAACACTTTCATTACGGAACTCTTCACGGCTAATTGACGCGCAATAACCGCTGTTATGTCAACACTGTCAACGATGAAGTCTTTAAATTTTCTGAGCCTGCCGAATTGTGTTTCGTGGACAGCTTAATGTTTTACATGACTTAAAAGTACTAATATCATCATAAATCTTTAATAGTCTAGAAATTACAGGTTTAGATCAATGAACTTCTTTTGCAATCGTAAAAACGTCATCGAATGTGACAAACCGTAAAAGATTCATCAATTTTGTAATGACTTGCCATTGAGATAATTTAGGAAACAATGTTGCAAATATGAATATTTGTTTACCTTTCAATTTCCTTTGGAAATATTACATTCAGTCAGTTATATGCCATATGTGATACATGACTGACGAGGCAGAGTTTTTGCCATTTCTTTCTGAGGTAGACCAGTTGCCATCCAAGTTCTGCTATGGTCTGTCTTACTGGGGGGGGGGGGGTAGAAGAAGATTCATACTTTTCCCAAGGCTATTAGCACGTAAGTGAATGTAATGTAGGCACCTCCTTTTTTTCGCGGGAAAACAGATAGCGTAATGAAAAATACCACAAACTTAACGAAATTAAAATTTGATTGTCAAAACGCTTATGTTATTATTAAGATGAAAGACTAAAGTATTTTTTAATTATTTTTTGAAATTTTTTAATCCTTTCTAACACATTCGAAATTTTGGTTAAAGTCTTCTTTTGTTTACGTCATCGCGGGGACATAAAAATAACATTGTTTTTTTTTTCCGTTGAAAACACATTGATTTGGAAATTCTTGTAAAAATCAAGAAATTGTCCGATTTTAATGAAATTTCAGGACTTATTCACAAATGAATGAAATTATTTTTGGAATGTTTTGTTTTTAGAAAATTTTGGTATTAAATATTTTTCTTTTCAATATGTTACCCCCACTTATTTAAAATCATTAAATTTCGAACAAAACCTTTCTATTTCCTGAAATTTTTTTTTTGTTAAAAGTAGTGTTTGGAGATTGTAAATCATCTATTTTTTTTTTCAAATTTCAGTTATCTAACTGAAAATCTGCTCTGAATTGAAAAATAATGAATCCAATAAAACTATGATATTATTTAATTAGAAAAGCTTTTAATTGCTTTCGTAAATAAGTAATATTAAGGACATTATTGTCTGAAGAAATAATTTTTTTCTGATGAATAATTTAATTTTACAAAAATTTTTTCATTTCTTTTAAATTTTAATTATAATAATTTATAATAGTTTAAAATCGTATAAAACTCTGTATTAGGCTATTTCCTGGATGTGATATAGTAATTAAGTGGAAACAAAATTTACAAATCCAAAATTGAAAAGATTAATCAACTTAGTTGAGCTATTTTATTTTTAAAATAATTTTTTATTTTATATTTTTTTACTTACTGCGGTCATTATTTTCATGTACGGTAGACTGAAATTGCCATTATTATGATCTAAAAGTTTTGTCCCTTTATTATGTCGCTTCAGTTACGTTTCAACAGGTTTTCAAAATTTCTATCCAACTTTAAAGCTTAAACTAAGTTTTACTTTTTTCAATTACTATTTCGCTAAAAATTTTTATGAATTCGAACTCGGCTCTGCCGTTAATTCAGTCTGAGTCGCTATCCATTACTCCACCGTGCCTCCTAAATATTACGCTAGTTTTTTTTTATAATAGAAATCGTCTATCAATATAAATGCTAATATTTGTTCGCTAATTTTGAACACATTTTTATTTGCAAGGAATTGTTCGTGTTTATTTATTTTCTTTAGCCAGATTTCTTTTTATATGCAAATTTTCCGAAATGTGGAATATTTTTTAAAGAATATTTAATATCATTTTTATCATGATTGAAGAAATGGAAAAATGTATTTTAAACTTTCGTTTTGTAATACAAGACATAGTTGTAAATTTGAATCCTTCAAGACGGCAAGTGAAACATGGATGAAATTAAGTAATTCTTTGTGCTATTGTTTATTTATTAATAGGTTTGATATCTTTTAAGTTGACACGTTTGTATAAAGCAAGTTGGATCGAGTTTATATCTCAATCATTTATTCGAATTTAATATGAATTTTGATCAACCATTTTCGCTATTTTGAATTATTTCATGAGAAAACAGTTTTCCTTTTCTGTAAATTTTATATTTTTATTTCATTGATGTTTTTGTAGGCATGAAATTTTCATTTTATTAGGAATATTTTTCAAGTAATTGTCAGGCCTATTTGTCTTTACACCAAGAAATAAAAGAAAAATGCTTTCAGAAGAAACGTAGAGAAAATGTTCAGTCTAGGGAAAACCTAATTCTAGTGAAGCTCGTCCTTATACTACAATGATTGCTGGCCTTATAGCAAACCTCTCAAACCCTTTAATAATGGCTTCTATCCTTTTGTCAGATTAGGCTAAACTCTGTAAATATTTATAGGAGAGTCTCGTAGAGAGCTCGCCTAGCAGAATGATCTTAATGAGGTTTGTTTAGTTTCTAACTAAACCAACTCCAGTATTTATGGCACTAAGATATTTGAAGCGAATCTCTTTTTAAACTAATTCCACAGCCCATTAGCCACTGAAGGTGAAGGGCCACTTATTAAAGTTGTTGCACGTAAGAGGTCGTGTAATGAATGCATAAGCTAGTGGGTAGGGAAGATATCAGTTACAATGGAGACATAGAGGTTAAGATTGTAGGGACCGAAGAAGCACCCTCTTGAGAGTCTGTTCCACGAAGCAGCGGTTCTTAGGCAGATTTTGTTCGAATGAAACTTCCTCCTTATTAATGGAATACGAAGGGAATGGGATTGATTCGCACCAGTGTGTGCGTGGCATGGCAGGACTTAGGCGTGAAGGTCAGGGTTGGTAGAACTAAGGAATGTAGCTGATCAGAACATTTAGCATAGAAATAGCGATATATTAGCAAGAGGTTTACAACGTTTTATCTGTGTGATGGGGGTTGTAGTTTGGAAAATAGTGCATCACCCACAAACCCGTAAAGACGCTTCTGAACTCAAGGCTAGAAAGTAAGAATTGGATATGGCAGCATTTTCGGTCAGATCCGACTCTTGTAAAGACAGAGCATAGCAAGTGGAGTCAGGTACTTACTGGTGTGGTACAAGAAACATATAATTTTTCCAGCATCTCTAGCGATGCTTTGTAATATAAACCAACCATCAATAAATATGCTGGAAAATGATCTGAGGTCTGAGGTTAAACTTAATTTTCAATAGGTGTTCAAGGCAAAAGGGCATCCTTGAGAGAACAACAAGTCAGTATGATTAGTAAACGTTCGGGGTAAGGTCGGTGATGGTAGAACAAACAATTTTTTTAAATAACAGATATTTGATTGGTTCGGTTGATACCAGTATAAAACAACGATGAGCAAATGATTGTGTAGCACAGAATTTAACACTAGGCACTGTTTCTGTAAACTGGCCATTGGCATGTTTAGTAAACTCATGTCGTGCCATCGAAGGACAAATTCACCAGATGCCTAAGGAGCTGAAATTATAATTGATGACAGACGGGAGTAACCTGGTAGAAAAGAAGCCGATTACTCTGTCGGAGTTAGCTCCTCCTTAATTCCCAAATTGTCACTAGGGGTCATTCTCCCTATACTATAAAAGCTTCCCAGAATTGACAATTCTGGTGTTCCGTATTATTTTGATCTCTTGTCTTCTCTTTAAGTCACTTTGATTTCAAAACATCTCTCAGGGATCCGATTTTCATGACCAGCTTTTCATTCAAGATAATTTTCTTTTTCTTTCTTCTTTCGCTTAATGGCAAGGGAATTGACTTAAACACACAAGTCTTAATTCAACATTTTCATATCGTCGTCCTGATTTCACTATGATGGTCTCACATCTTGAGTTGCCATATGAAACCAAATAAATCCAAGAAAAAGCCATTGAACTTTGGGATTTGCTTTCAAACAAGGAAACCCAACGCACAAACCACTGATTAAAATGAAGTCAATACATTTTGGGGCTTCTCAATATTGGATTTCAATTTTTACAGCTTCGTATGGAAGACTTGTTTAAATATCCACTTTGCAGTAATGAATTTTATAAATTCACTCTCGTCTCATTGTTTCAATAATCGAGATTCCTCACAGATTCTTCCAAATAAAGTTGCATTTTTCATCAAAAGAACATCAACTTAAATGGACAAAAAGGAAGAAAACGATGCAAAATGATTATTATTAATTTTAACCTCTAATTTCGTTTTGTCTTAATTACTTTCAGTTACTTTTTTATCGTAACTTTATTCGGGTCGTCAGTCTACGAAAGCGGGGACACAGCGGAGATAGGAAATAATAAAGTGAAACGTGAACACACGTATTATTGGCTTGGGGAAGCCTGGCTAACCGTACCAGTTGCTATTACCGTTTTAAGAAAGAACTGTACAGTTTTTGGAAGTTTGACGTCCTGAGTAAAGTCACGAAAAAGAAAAAAAAAGAACTAAAAAATTTAGATAAAAGCACATTTTAGTCAAAAACAAAAATGTTTGATGACGCCTCATCTAAAATGAAGTTGAGTAAATGGTTTTATTGTTAACTTATTCTGTTGGTAATTTGACTAAAGTCTCAAATAGTAGTATGGCTGCCACCTAGCTGCTATGAAATATGTAATATGACAATTGCCCTCCAGTCAAGTTCATATTTTATTTACTAAGTTTGGTATAAGGCTGCAATAATGGAGCACTTAGTAAGGAATAAGTTAACTAGACGAATAACTTCGACTAACAGTCTCAAGTTTAAAGTATAGGTATATTTTAAGTTTTACTTTACTCATGTTTGTTGGATTTATCACAACGTTTCGATCGCTCGACAACCTTATCTTTCCCGAGTGTCTATCGAATTCAGTAACGTTCTGAGTATGAAGAATGGAATTTTTGAATTGGTTTATGTACATATGCTGTTCTCCTTTCCGTGCCTGTTACGTCTGATGTTCTTCTAAGGGGACTTTCGTGCTCGTAAACTGCTGACATCTGAAAAACTCTGAGGCTAAATTACATGGGAAATGATTGTATAATAATAAAAATGGTTCATAGAAATTTAGAAGAAATAGATGAGAATTTGTTTGACAGATTTTCGCCAATAGAAATCGAACCTACTGCATGGGTTTGTATATTTAGCTTGACGATAAATGCGCAAAAACTGATATTTACTGCCAATGAATGAACATCGAAGTCACTGGCACAAGTTTACAGTTAAAAATGGCTGAGCAGCAGTAGGAAGCTTACAGCAATGAAAGAATGAAAAGCAATAAAGATACTGTGATTAATGAACAATGGCTCAAGTAGTCGGTAAGGACAGTCGTCAATACCTCGAGTTTCACTCACTTCAGAAGACAAAACTTTTTGCTACAGTAGGAAGTAAATATTTTTTCACGCATATACTGATGAATCGGACTATTAGAAAGATTGTGGTCTTGCACTATATTGACTGTTATCTATGTTAGGGTATTGTCATTTTCATATGGAAAAACCCGTATGAATCTGACATCACCAATTACAGCCAATGGTGACTTAGAAATATAACATATTCAATTTGAGATGACCATTCATTTTTTTTATTGTTGTTCTTTTTAGTATGGCATTTTTAAGAATCATATTATAATTATATGTTCCTTCATTCCTTAGTTAATTAGCACTTATTTACCTGGCACAGGGATCCGTCCCTGTGCTGGTGGTATCACGGCTACGACTAACTTGGACCGGCTCTGACCAGCTTGGACCAGCAATGAAAAGCCAAGACCAGCTATGACTAGCTTTGACTAGATTGGACAAACTATGACCAGCTAAGACCAGCTTGGACCAGCTTGGACCAGCTTGGACCAGTGTTAAAACACTCGGGTTCCCACGTTAAAAACTGACTTTGTGTCACAACCTGACTTAGTGGGTGGGGGTCAAGTAAATATCTACTTACTTGGCACAGGAGTTAACCATTGCTAATGAGGGTTACTGAGGTGTGGTTATTGCTCCTGTGCTGTAAGTTGATAAGTTGCTAAGCACTGCGGCAACACCTTCCCCATTGCATTAAAGAGGTTGGGTCGGTGTAATACCGATGTTAGTGTGTCAGTGGTCGGTCGCGGGGCTGGGAAAAAAATTGTCATATTCTGTTTTGATTGCGAGGAATGACGGAAAAGACATGTCACAAGAGACGCTGTATGGTTTCATTGAGAAAGAAAGAGGAGACAGTAATGCTCTCATGCATTTAACTGCATTTAACTGCTCGTAAAATGAAATACTCCAATCGAAACAGACGAACACAGTGCATTTAAAAAGTACAACAGTATGTAACGAAAGACTAACGAAATAATGACGCCATTCCATCGAGGTATATCTGTCTTTCTCTCTTTTTTCTTTCCCTCTATTTCTTTCTCTTTTACTCTCTGGATTAAAAAAAAAAAAAAAACTTTCTCTTATAAATTATGTGCCGGGAATGAAATTATGGGCTGTGAAAGAAACCCGTACGAATAGAATTTAGTGAGGGAGCCTTAAGCAATCAAAGCGAGTAACATGCATTTTTAAATATTTCAGCTTTGTTTTAAATATGGCTTTTTATATAAATCACTGAATAAAAACCGTGTGAGTTAGGGAATTTTTAATTTGATTAGCTTTCACCATTAGAAATTAAATGAGGTTCAAGAAAATTAATATTTCCGTACACGTGAAAGTGAGATCAAATTCCGACCGTAATCATGGCATTCATTTTCACACAAATACTCTTGAGGAAATATATGAATTCATTTCTTCTTTCCCCAACTAGGGGGGATTTGGTCTCTCCAGTTTAGTATAAATATTCGAAAACGCGCTAATTTCAATCATCTGAATTTGGAACAAACTCATTAGTTTACGAATCAAGCAACTTAATTATCCTCTCGTCCGATAGCTGCTTCTTTGTGCCTATGTAAATGTGTGAGTGCATATAGATTAACACATCGGATGTATTTTTATGAGAAGAGTGTGTGCATATATGTTACCAAAATTAGCAAAGGTTTCTCTCTGAACATTTCTTTCAACTGTAAAAACGTTGAAATCTGTCTAATCAAAGAGAGAAAAAGAAAATTAGTAGACTCAAATTGAATATCGCCGATCGATATTTGAACGGTACTTAAACAAAACGCACAAGCGTCCCAATTAATAAAGAAAAAGTTGTCACTTTTAAAGAGTTGATTTTTATAAACAGTAACTCACTTCATCTTTCTGTGACTATTTTGGTTCGTAAGTAAAGGTAGAAGTTAGAACATTCAAAAACCGCTTTATTTCTTTATATATATAGTAATGCCTTTCCTGGTATGCGCCGCTCCTGATGCTTGTCAACCTGTCTTCAACTTTTTGGGGGTGTGAATGTTTGTCAAGCATATTTTCAGTTTTATGGTTGTTTTTCTCTCTCAACAACGAAGCCATTCCAGGCGAAAGGATCAACAGATGACAACGTGCAACAATAACCATGGCAACCGACTACCACGCAAACCAAATCAAGTCTGAATCGACTGTTTCAGCGTTGCCGTTGAATATTTTGAAGAGCATTTCTATCTTTCTTTCTTTCTTTCTTTCTTTCTTTAAACATTTTTTCTGTTGCGTGTTTCTTTTGACGCTTCTTAGTTTTCTTTATTTTAAACATCTTCTTTCATTTTTTTCATTCTTTCTTTCATCATTTATTTTTTATTATTTTCCTATTTTATTAATTTATCAGGTTATTCAGTATTTTTTCCATTCGATATCGATATTTCTGATGTTTTTTCACGTCCTTCCTTCCTTCCTTCCTTCCTTCCGCCCGTCTTTCCTTCCGTCCGTCATTCCTTCCGTCCTTCCGCCCGTCATTCCTTCCGTCCTTCCGTCCGTCATTCCTTGCGTCCTTCCGTCCGTCATTCCTTCCTTCCTTCCTTCCTTCCTTCCTTCCTTCCTTCCTTCCTTCCTTCCTTCCTTCCTTCCATTCATCCTACTTTCTTTCCTTCTTCCGTCCGTCCGTCCTTCCTTCCTTACTTCCTCCTTCCATTTCTTCCTTCCATCTGTCATTCCTTCCTACCGTTCCTTCCTTCCTTCCTACCGTTCCTCCCTTCTTTCCTTCCTTCCTTCCTTCCTTCCATTCATCCTACTTTCTTTCCTTCTTCCGTCCGCCCATCCGTCCTTCCTTCCTTCCTTCCTTCATACCGTTCCTTCTTTCCTTTTTCCTTTCATTCATCCTAGTTTCTTTCCTTCTTCCGTCCGTCCGTCCTTCCTTCCTTCCATTTCTTCCTTCCATCCGTTATTCCTTCCTTCCTTACTTCCTTTCTTCCTTCCTTCCTACCGTTCCTTCCTTCCTTCCTTCCTTCCTTCCTTCCTTCCTACCGTTCCTTCCTTCCTTCCATTCATCCTACTTTCTTTCCTTCTTCCGTTCGTCCTTCCTTCCTTCCTCCTTCCATTTCTTCCTTCCGTCCGTCATTCCTTCCGTCCTTCCTTCCTTCCTTCCTTCCTTCCTTCCTTCCTTCCTTCCTTCCTTCCTTCCTTCCTTCCTTCCGTTCATTCTACTTTCTTTCCTTTTTTCTTTTCGTTCGTCTGTTCGTCTTTCCTTCCTTCCTACTTTCTTTCCGTCCGTCCGTCCTTCCTTCCTTCCTTCCTTCTTCCATTTCTTCCTTCCATCCGTCATTCCTTCCTTCCTTCCTTCCTTCCTTCCTTCCTTCCTTCCTTCCGTCCGCCCGTCCGTCATTCCTTCCGTCCGTCCTTCCTTCCTTCACGTTTTTAAGTCTTCGGTTTAAAGTGCTTTTACAATCGGGTCCCTTTCATCTGTTCATCAGACAACTGCTATTCAATGACTTTCCATCAGCAACAGTTTTTCGTTTTAAGACGAAAACAGAAAAGACAAAATTTGCTTTGTAATCAATCAACAAGTAAATCTAAAGATTCCTCTGTTTTTGATGTTCGGCAAATCAATAAACATCAAAGAATTACAACAAATAATAACGAGAATTAAGAAGAAAAATTGAGATTTTACGGCCGTTTTTTAGGCATGTTTTGAACAGAATTCTTGAAAATATCAAATGTCAACATTGAGAAATAATAATCATTTAATCTGTCAATGGTGTTTTCTGTGTCTGCGCATGCGCCTGTATAAGTAATAAAAATCGCATTCTACAAGGTTTGCTTCTTGGAAATTTTATATATAGATTAAATGTTTGAAAATATTTCATATTCTTATTTGTTCATTTTCAAGTATCGGATGTGGGTTTGTTATGGTCCAGGTTCCTCGTACCACGGTGATGCTCCAAGGTAGAACCAATGAAGAATAACTCGAACACAGGTATGGAATAACACAGATATATTACAAACAGAATATGTACAAAAGAAGTAGAAGTGTTAGTAATAACAATCGGGTTAGGTTAGAGAGAACTATGTTGTCTCGAAGTATCACTATTCCAATGTCTTACAGTAATCGTCTGACGCGACTCTGTCTGTGACTGACTGACGCTACTGCTTCCTCTTGAGGCGCAGTATTTATGGTGTACGGGATAGTCCATTACTATTATGAATATGTTCCCAAAACACCCCCCTTCCGAAGCTTTTGTGTAGCAGGGGTTTTTAATATCTTTTTTCTTTGGATCTATTTCCAAAGGTTGTGTAAATTTTCTTTTTCGAGACGATTTTCTTGGTTCTGGCATTCTCTGTGGTCTTTTTATATCAAACGTGTCGAAAATCGTGTCCATTACCTCTTCTTGAGGTGTACCGTTAGCATCCTGTAACGGTCTCTTCCTTATTTGGTTTACGTGTCTCCTGTGTGAGAATTTTTGTCCCTGAACTATGTAAACCATCTTGCCAATTCTTTTCTCAATTGTGCCTTGCTCCCAGTAAGATGTGTTATTTTTGTAGGCTTTAAAAAAACTTTTTTCTCCTGTGAGAAATTTTATTTTTGGTGCATAGGACTGTGTTACTTGTTTTGTTTTACTTGGTAGCAATTTATCAAATGCAGATCTGATCTTTCTAGCAAACATCACTTCTGCTGGTGATAGTGTTGATGGTGTAGCATTATTTGGCGTTATTCGATATACCTGAAGAAATTGCTGTAATGCTTTCTCCGTAGGCACATCGTAGGCTTTTCGTAGCGCTCTTTTGAGTGTATCAACGAATCTCTCCGCCTGCCCATTTGATCTTGGGTGATAAGGCGGGGATTTTATATGTTTTACTTGATAACTTTCGCAAAACTCTTGGAAATCTGCTGACGTGAATTGCGTTCCATTATCTGTGACTAGGCAATCCACTACACCAAACCGAGCGAATAGCTCGTGGGGTCAATTTGTGGTCGTTTCTGAAGTAGGAATTTTGCAATGAAACACCTCTGGCCATTTACTATAGCTATCCACTATGATTAAATAGTAGAAGCCGGCAATTGGTCCTGCATAATCTGCGTGTATTCTTGACCACGGACGATCAGTCTCTGGTCATGGCTTATGTATGATTAGCTGTGCTTTGGCTGCTAAATTACAACCTTTGCACATTTCCACCATCTGAGTAATATCCTGGTCCATATTCTTCCAATATACATAGCTTCGCATTAGCGACTTCATTCTATTTTTACCCGGATGTCCCCTATGGATATCCTTTAAGATCCGCTTTTGTAATGTTTTGGGAATTACAACCCTTTCGTTGTAAAGTAACACATTGTCGCATAGAGAAAAGCTATCCGATATTTGTTTATCTTTTTCTGCTATTTTTTTCTTTTGTTTCATTAATAAATTCGTCGTTTTTGGCTTCATTTTTTATGTCTTGCAATGTGACTGGGAGGTTTCTAACTGTACAATATAGTACTGTCTTGCTATCTTCTTCGTTTCTTAAGGCTGCGATTACTGTATCTTCCAACGGCTCTGTCTTTGTTGGTATAAGTCTCGACAAACCATCCGCATACCCGATCTTTTTCGTTGGTAAATATTCCAATCTGAAATTATAATTCAGAAGAATTTTTCCCCATCTAAGTAACCTATTTGCGGTGTAAACCGGTAGACCTTTTTCGAACCAAAAATTGTTAGTAACGGTTTGTGATCCGTCTGCAGAGTAAAATGTCTACCATAGATATACCTATGAAACCTTGTGACTGCGAAGATAATTCCTAGAGCTTCTTTCTCTATTTGTGAATAATTTTTCTCCGCTGGTAGTAAGATTTCGAGAAGCATGTGCGATGGGTTTTATTGTCCCATCTGGCATTTTATGTAATATACACGCTCCGACTCCGTAGGTGCTAGCGTCATTTGCTACAATAGTTTCTAGTTTGGGATCGTAGTGTGCCAAAAATAAATCTGAAGTTAGCATTTTGATTATTTCGTCAAATGATTTTTGGCATTGATCTGTCCACTGGCAAAATTTTTCTTTCTTTAGGAGCTCATTCAGTGGAGCGCGAAGTTTATGCATTTGAGGTATGTATTCCTGGTAGTAACTTACTAATCCTAGAAAACTTTGTAGTTCTGTTATGTTCTTAGGAACAGGCATTTTTTTTTTGCTGTTGACCTTTCAGGGTCTGGTCGTCTACCTTTTTGATCTATTATATGGCCAAGGTATTTAATTTCCTTCATGAAAAAATCGCACTTATTTTCTTTTACTTTGAATCCATAGCTCTGTATTCTTTTAAATACTTCCTGTGCATGTTCATTGTTCAACGCTTTCGCTGTTTATCAATACGTCATCCAGGTATGCAATCGTGTACTCTATTCCGGCAAGCATCGTATCCATTGCCGGCGCGACCTTAATTCCAAAATGTAATCTTTGGTATCTGTATAGTGTATCTTTATGCATAGTAGTTTTGAACTTTCTCCATCGACTGGAATTTGCAGGTACACCTCACTTAAATCAATTTTTGAAAAATACTTTCCGACATTTAATTTAGTGAATACTTCTTCTGGACTGGGTAGAGGATAGTGGTAGTCCTTTATTGCTGCGTTCAAACCTGTAGAAAAATCAGCGCAAACTCGAATTTCGCCTGATTTCTTTTTGACGTAGACCGTCGGTGCGGCCCATTTACTGTATTCTACTTTTGACAATATGCCAGTGTTTTCGAGTCTGGTTAATTCTTGATCATTTTTTTCAATTGACGCAAACGGTACGCTCCTTTTTTCTTGAAAATAGGCCGAACGTTTTCCTTAATTTCGATATTAGCTGCCATTTTCTTAAATTTTCCTAGGCCTGCTGAAAATACTTCGGGGAAACTCGTTTTTAGTTTCTCTTTTAATTTGTCTGCCTCGGTTCCTAAGCTTTTTACATTTTGGCAGTACGTACTTATAGATAGATCCCACAGTTCGAAATTTTGCATCCAGTCCGTTCCGAATAGGTTTTCGGTATTTCTTAAGACGTACATTTTTAGTTTTTCCGTCATTCCATTAAATGTTACGTTTGTAATTACTTCACCCTCAAATTTTATCTTTCTCCGCGTAACTGATCTAGCAATTTGATCCGTTTTTAACATGGCAGGTTTGATCAGTTTTCTCCATCTATGTAGGTTTATAATAGTTAAGTCTGATCCAGAATCCAGCTGCAGCCTAACTTTTCTATTTTGCATTTCAACTTGTACGTATTTTCTTATGTTAGTCTCATCTGCTTGGTCAGTCCTCGTGATTCTTATTCTGCTTTTATTTTCCCTTCTATTCCAACAGTGAGAACTTTTGTGGCCTATTTTTTTACATGATAGACAAGTTTTGAAACGATATGTACAGTCTTTAAACCAATGCCAAGTCCACAGCGATAGCATGGATTGGGTGGTAATTTTTTTTTATATTGATTTTTAGAGTTAGAAAATTTTCTTTTAGTTGTTCTTGAGGTGGGGAATCTGTTTGGTTTGTTTCTGAGGAGGGTAAGTTGGTTTGCCTTCGTACTTTATATATGTGCGCTATGCCAGCTCCTTCTATGTCTTTTGAGTCTTTCTTCACACTGATGCATCTCTGGCAGTCTTCGGCTAGCTTTTGAAGTATCAAATCATGTTCACTCTCCAATTTAGTAAGGATTCTGCGTCTCATTTCCGCGTCTTTGGTTGAGACCAGACCTTGGACGTAAATTAAGCATTTGAAATTGTCCGCGCTGAGTTCTGATAATTTGAAGTCGTCACAATATTTGTTGACAATGGACGCGAAAGTTATGTAATCTTTGTTGTCCTTTATTGTAAGGTTCATGTATTTCCATCTTTTGTGGAATAGTGAAGTGTTATGGCTGAAAAGTTCCGTTAGCAGTTTAATGGCTTCTTTGAACGTTAGCTGAACTTGTTTTTCTGGGAAGGATATAATCTACGAATTTGGTATATTCACATGTGCCTAATTTTCTTAGTAATAGGCGTACTTTACGTGCGTCTCACCAATCTTAGCAGTCAAATTCATATAGATCTTCGTACCTTCGGAAGTAGTTTGCAAAAGTTTTATCTTGGTCGGGTGCTTGCTTGAAATCTTCGATAGTACTCCAAATAGTGTCTTGTGAGAGAACTGTTTCGTTCTCACATTTTTGCTCCTTATTTGACATTACACGTAGCAATAATTCTTGCAATTCCAAATATTTCTGTTCGTTGGTTTTGCTGCTGTTGAAAGTGGATTTTGATAAGCTCCATAATCGTTGACTTGAAATCTTCCATGTTGACGTATTTTTGTGTAACCTGATATTCTGTGACCTGTGTACGTAGAAAAAAATTTCCTTTTGCCAGTGAAATTTGGTATCCAAAAAGAAAATCTTTTTTTTTCTTTTTTTTGTGTTCGCGTAGAACTAGTTTTTTTTTTAGAGTTTACTCGTCGACACTATTATGTGCGACGGATAGCAAAAAAGGTATCTCCTCCGCGTAGAGAATTTGTTTTTCTTTTGGTGTTTTCCACGTCGCCACTGTTATGTGCGACATATAGCAAAAAAGTATGTTCTCCGCGTATAGAGTTTGTATTTCCTTGGGGGTTTCCTCGTCGCCACTGTTATGTGCAACGTATAGCAAAAAAGTATGTCTTCTGCGTACAGAATTTGTTTTTCTTTTGGATTACCTCGTCGCCACTGTTATGGTCCAGGTTCCTTGTACCACGATGATGGTCCAAGGTAGAACCAATGAAGAATAACTCGAACACAGGTATGGAATAACACAGATATATTACAAACAGGAATATATACAAAGAAGTAGAAAGTGTTAGTAATAACAATCAGGTTAGGTTAGAGAGAACTATGCTGTCTCGACCAGTATCACTATTCCAATGTCTTACATTAATCGTCTGATGCGATTCTGTCTGTGACTGACTGACACTACTGCTTCCTTTTGAGGCGCAGTATTTATGGTGTACAGGATAGTCCATTACTATTATGGGTAAGTTCCCTTAACACCCCCTTCCGAAGCTTTTGTGTAGCAGGGGTTTTTAATATCTTTTTTTCTTTGGATCTATTTCCAAAGGTTCTGTAAATTTTCTTTTTCGAGGCGATTTTCCCATAACAGGGTTTTATGTCCATAGCATCTCATAGTGAATTAGACTAAATCGCGTTTCGAATCTGCTAAAGAATTTGGTTCTCTTTCTTAAAAATCAAAACACGAACAAGGAACACAATAAACACGGATGCTATTTTGATTTTTGACGCCTACAACTTAACACGCAGAAAAAAGGACTATCATCCTTTTTTTAAAAATGATTGGACATTTTTCTCCCAGTTGATTAGCTTAACATTATTATAAAAAAGAAAAAAAAGAAAATAAGAAGCAATACCTAAGGTTTAAAAAAGATATTTTTAAATTGAAAAATCTTTCTTGAAGTTTTTATTTTAGTTTTAATTCCAAGGTAATTATTATTATTTATTATTTTGAATGAATAAAATACTTTGCTGTATTTCAAATCGAAGTTCAGTTGATTCGAATGATTTTTTCCTTATTATCAATAAAACTCTAACATCATACATATTGACAAATCTCAACATAATTTTTTTATTTAAAAAATTTAAAAAATAAAATCTACTTTCCTGAAACTGTATTCCAGGAAGATTAATTTATTTAAATTTGAATCAATCTGAATTAAAACAAATATTACTTAGTATTAGTTGAACTTTAAAATATCGCAGAAAAGCATTTTCTCATAACACAGTGTTTTTATAAGGAGATGAAAGATTTATCATTAGCTTAATTTTTAGCATTTTTAAGTAAAGGGCACATAACTGTAAAATTACTTGACGAATACAACGTGAACGCCCTTTTATATATTGTTTAACTATCCAGTAATCTCACACATTTAGGAAAATATTCTAAGTAATCTAACATTTTGTTGAATTTTATTGAATTTAATTACTTACAAAGACGCTTCTTGAGGAAATTACAAATAAATTTTAAATTTACTATAGTTACGTCTCTTATTTTCTGCTAACGTCGTGTATGGACATCCATATTTAAAAAATAAGCACGTTTGTACACACACAAAAGAATTCAAAATTTCTTTTTAAATACTCTGGATCGCTGAATTGTAGTAATCTTTTCCATTTATATATTAGTAAATATATTTTTTTACTTAATTACAATATTAGCTAAGCGCTACAAATTCATACGTAATTATAAAGGATTTTAAATTATATAAATTATTATAATTAAATTTTTAAAAATGAAAATTCTTGTAAAAATTCATTATTCATCTAAAAATGTTTTTTCATAAGACAATAGTGTACATAATATATCGTATACATAAAAAACAATTCTGCTAAAATAATGTCTTAGTTTTATTGTATTTTTTATTTTACGATTCAGAGCAGGTTGTCCTGTAACTGGGGTCCTGTTTGACAAAAAAGAATTTGATGATTTAAATTCTCCGAGGACTTGTCCTTATAACTAATATAAACAGTAAGCGTTAAAAAACTGAATTTCTCAAAATTTCATAAAATTAAATAAGTTGGGGATAACAAATGGAAATAAAGAAATTTACCAATATTTTCTGGAAAACACAAATTTCTAAAATAATTTTATTCATGTGTGAATAATTCCTGAAAGTTTCATTAAAATCCGACAATTATCTGATTTTTGCTAGAATTTCCAAATGTGTTTTGAATCGCAAAAAGACGCTAAATTTTTCCATAGTAATTTATGGTCAGCTGTTGCCGTAAGAAAAAGAAAAATTAACCAAAATTTCAAAGGCATTAAAAAGGAATAAAAATATAATGTAATAATTAAAGAATCTTTTGGTTTGTCCTTTTAATAATAACGTAAAGATTTTGACAACAAAACTTTATTCTTATTAAGTTTAGGGTATTTTTTCATCATGCGCACATTTTTAGCGAATCTTTGGAGGTGCCAAACATTGTATCAGTGTTGAAAATAATGGTAACAGCTTTTTACTATGTGGACAAGATAACATAGCTTGCTAGCGTTAAGATATTCGGCGACGCAACTGCAGGGAGGAGCGGGTTCATGTCTTTCCCACAGATATGAGGGCAAAGAGAACACAACTTTCGTCTCTTGTTTAGCTAGCACACATCTCAATCGATGGAAAGAAGGTCTTCCTGAAGTCTCAAGCAATGATTTGAGAAACGTTTTTACGATCAATCGCTTTAGGACAGTTGAAAGTTGGATTTACGGCTGAGAATCTGGAAGAAAATCACAAACCGTCGTAGCGGAAGAGGCAGAGAAGTCAGCAAGGAAAAGTCAGCAACTCGAAAAGCATGGCTATCATCTTTGATCTTTCCTAGTGAAGGTCATTGTTCTTGATGTGGATTCCGGGATAAAATCCGATATCAATAAATAACAAACGCCAGGGATAGATAAGGAAAATAAATGTATTAACGTAATAATACAAACTGGTAATACGGGTTAGTAGATCCAGGAATGCGGGTTAGTAGCAATAATATATATAGTCTTGGTATTGAAGTATCACGGTATGACTCCTTACTAAGTCTAGGTGTTCGTGACGGTGAATCTTGTGCTACCCTCCTCTAATACTACTCTGATACTACTCTCCGGGTATTCACTGGTAGTATTATATGTATACCTCGGGCGAGTCCATCTGTGTGAAAAGGGGAAACCCCTTAACAGTTCTGAAGTTAAAATGTTTTAAAGTCGATGACAGTCAAATTGAATATGTGAAATGTATTATTTACTCGATGTATTTGTGAAATCTTTTTGTGACTACTTTGTAAACACTTCATCTCTCATTATGAACGACTTCAAATACTTACTGGGATAAAAAGCGATAATTAATGAATTACAGGCTGCGATGGAGAAATTGTCGTCTAAATTATGCAAAAATGAAAATAACACTGATATCTCATTTTAACAGATATATTTACCAAAATTATACAAAAATATCTTGAAATGCGAAAGACTAAATTTATTCAATAAAATCACCATTGGCTTCAACCACGGCCTCCAGACGACTTCGGGATCTCCTGCATCTTTTCAGGGCGGTCTCCTTGTTTAAGTTGGAGGATGCTGCCATAATCCTTGCCTTGTTGGTCTTTGTTGGTCTCCCGCTCAATACATAATAATCAAAGGGGTTTGCAGTCTGGGGAGTTAGGTGGCCAGATATATGGGGTAATTTGGTCACAGGAATTATCTGACAACCATGACTAGGTTCTCCTGCTTGTGTGGCATAGTGCAGAGTCCTGTTGTCAGACATAGGGTCTTCCAGCAGCTACACTCTTGACCCAGAGCAGCACTACCTCATCAAGGCGCTTGATATGGGTCTCCGTGTTAGGTCTGAGGTCCTCACCAACAAATTCGTGAGTAATTTTCTTATCAACACTGTCTATGGACACCCAAACATGTTCATATTAGAGCTTCCGGTGCGAATGCCAAGCAGTACAGCATGCCGGTTCAAAGTTTCTGGTAGAGTGAATTGCGTCAGGGTGTTCTTTTTGTCACAGGCGGCGTACAACTGACCCTACTATAGTATGCAGTCGACAAAATAGAAACAAACAACGCGCTAAAAATATAAAATGGAGATAATTTACCCATTGCACCCTGTATATCTCTTTGCGCAGTTAATATGAAACCGCATTCGTCCTTTTCTAAACAAACGGTTTGAAGTCTCAGTTTAATATATACGTTGCTATTTTAAAGCATTAAAATGGATCTCAAGGTTAATTTGATCTATAAAAAGAAATTTTTAATAACTTCAAGGATTGTAACACTGAACATTGCGAAAATGATCTGCAGGTACTATTAAACTGTGAAAAAGTTTGTGGGCAACTCTGATAAAGGTTTGACAAAGGCAACTTGCGGAGTTTAACTCACTGTTCTGAGTTCTGTATCAAGAGAAATGTTATAAGAAACCAGCTTTTCTAAAATTTTGAAAATTATCGGTGTTGTGGTAGTGAGGAATTGCCAAATAGACAAAGGGTCCTAAATCAAATGTTTAAACATGATAGATCGATCATTAGGCTTCACTTTAAATGTCATCTATTGAGGAAATTCAGTGAAGAATAAAGAATATTTGAAGAACGATTTCATGTGAAGTACGAAGAACGATTTTTCAACTTTCACCGAAGAACTATTCATGTTTTTCTTAATAGGCCAGACTGATAGAGTAAAAGATGTGTGACTGCGAGTAAAAACCGTTTCAACAGGTTGATTATTGGTGGTGCAGTGGTGGATATATAGCGAGTTCCAGATTAAGGGTTAAGATGTCAGCTGAGACATACAATGATTTTTGAAAGCTCACGTGGAGCCATAGTTCAAGAAGAAACCTGAAATTTTCAGAAGTATGATTTTTAAAAACGATAATGCTATAAAGAATAATGCTATATCACACGCGGGGATGAAAACTAATGATTATCCGAATTAAATTGGCTTCAAAGAAAGTCATTTGATAAAGTGTCGGAAAGAGAACGAGAGGGAGAGAGAGAGAGAGAGAGAGAGAGAGAGAGAGAGAGAGAGAGAGAGAGAGAGAGATGGAGAAAGAGAGACAGAGAGGGAGAGGGAGAGAAATACAAAGAAAGAAAGAGATAAGTTTATCCTGAATATTGAAGATAACGACAGCAATAATTAAAAAGATCTCCGGGGTGGGCTCGCAGTTCGCGAGTTCGTTTAGTTCACAATTGCTACTGAGTTGTAAGTTTGATTCTCACTAGGTGCCTCATAATCGCTACCTTGTGTCAGACTAAGCTAAATCTAGTAAACAACAACAAAAAAGAGTGAGACGAAATATTCAGCATAAGAAGAGGAAAAAACTATTTTTTCGAAAACTAGAAAAATGTCAAGGCCGCAGAGATATTAACGAAGAAGTATAAAATCTCACTATCATTTGAGAATGCCATAATTATTTCAGGAAAGACTTTGCTTAAAAGAAATGCCAACGAAACTCAGAATCAATACAAAGCAAACATTCACTCAAAATGGCTGCGGTGAGACAAGAGTTGGCGTCTGTGGAATAGATTAGCGTCTCTCCATCTGCAACAAAAATTGATAAGTAACTCAACTTGTGGAACTTCTTTGTACTTTTAGAATAGATTCTGAGTTGATTGTTTTCTTTTTTTATTTTGGAGAAAGAAGAAAATCAGAGTTGAAGTAAAGATCAGTTCATTTAAAAATTGATTTATTGCTAAATGAAGTGAAATATCTATAAAGCGAGGGCTGCGTATATTATGGAACATAAAAATGAAGGTAGTGTCACGAATCAATGTGGCACCTGGAACGGTTTGAAGAAACCTTTATAAAGATATAAAAAACATTACAATAGTGACGATTGCTGCATTTTTTTTACTTGTGAATGGCAATGTCTAAAAATGGGAAGGATCAATACAAAGAAACTAGAACAACTTATAATGAGAAAATATGTCCTCGCAGAAAAGACGGTAAAATAAAAATAACCTTGCCTAAGATCTGATGACGAAATAGAATATAAAACTGAGGCCTGTATTAGGTCTGTGCAACTGAAAAAAATCCCAAAGCTCAAATATGCATCATAAACCTATAACTGATCTTTTTTGCTTATTTTATGGTTGTAGAATTTAAAACGACCTGGCCATTGCAATAAAAACTAGTAACAATATGAGAACAGAAAGAAATCTGAATAAAAATCCTTTCTCTGAGACTGATGGAATTGGTGAATCGACAAAAAGTTTTAAAAAATCTGGTTCCAATGTTATTAGGGTGTGGCTGCTAATTAAGAGAATGTAGTCGATTTGAGGAGGCGGGTTCTTACCCGACCCCCAGTGACAACATGATTTTTCTCTCGTGGCAAGATGCGTATAATAATATATATTTTCTTTCTTTTTTAAAAATATTAATGAGTTATGAGTGTTGAAATGACATTGTTATGTGGTAGGTGGCGATAGCCAATGAAAAGTTGATAGAAACCCGGATGTACACCTCGGTTTCTGACTGGCTGGCAATGAAGCCAACTTGGATGGATTTATGCGTGACATTTAAGCCTCTGGTGCATTGCGTTTTTTTTCTCTTTGTTTTCCCTTTCCTTTAGAATTGGACGCAAAACAATCGCTCAAAATAACCAACCGAACCTATTGGCACATCACTAAAGAACATATTTTGAGTGCAATTCTACAAAATTATACTTTAGAGATATTGCAAATTTGACGTTAACGTAAACCACATTATCTCTTAGAAAAAGCCTATAATGAATAAATTCAAAATCTGTAAAAATACCTTTTATTAAATTTGCTGATATATATATATATATATATATATATATATATATATGTGTGTGTATATATATATACATATATATATATATATATATATATATATATATATATATATATATATATATATATATATATATATATATAGTTGCTATTTTATATTTTAGTTCATATTTCAAAATATTCTTTTCGGCTCTGACAGTTGATAAGCTCATAAGTTCATTATGATGACATCACAAGTTTGAGGCAGTGTTTTATCTTTTGTTTGATATTTCCTTTTTTTTTTGGTATGTGTATTATATTTTTTGATAAATTTTCCGGATTCCATTGAAGACTTTTCTAAAAATGTTTATTCAATTGCAGCTTCAAAATGAAATGATTCGCTTCTTTCAATGATTGTTACTTTTTTTTAATTGAAATTTTAGTGCAATGTTTTACCAACTTTCAAACGCTTAACTTTTTCGTTCTATGTGCACACATCTATATTTGTACGATTCAGAGGTCTCGGTGGTTTTCGGAAGCATTGGTATGAAATAATTGGAGTATGCGGTCGCCATATTTTGACTCCTTGCAAAAAATTGTCTCATTGTCATAACAAACCATGCAAGTTCTTAACAATAACATTTCATTTTCACAATCGTCCAGTCAAGAAATTGAAGAATTCAAGCTTGAATTTTTGCCATTTCTTCATTTAAATAATTCCGAATGGAATTCGTAGTTTCTGAAAACCGCCTGATCGATTTTTGCCAATGTCTTTTAAAATAATTTTCTGTGCATTAAGTCGGGAAAATTTACTTTCACATGTTGCAAAATAGATTGAATTTTTAAAATGAAATCCTTACGGCAATTCATGCATGCGAGTATATATATATATATATATATATATATATATATATATATATATATACACACAAATTATATATATATATATATATATATATATATATATATATATATATATATATGTATGTATGTATGTATGTATGTATGTATGTATATATATATATAATTTGTGTATTTAGGCAGCAATCCTTCTTTCATGAACATTTCATTGAATACAACAGACAAGGTGCTTTGATTTAGTTTTTTATACAATTTCTCATTTGATCTAATAATCTTTTTTCTTTTCAGATGATAAATTATATAAAAACTGTCCGAATGTTCTTTTTTCTATGCGCTTTTGGCTGTATATTAAGCCATTTTCAAGGATGAAATATTTTAACTGTTAAATAAGTAATAGTTTCTTGCCTGTATGTATTTATTTAATGTTTTCATTTTTCAAAACACGGTCAAGATATACAGTATTTACATTAGTCGGACTAGTGTCCTCATCTTTGTCGCCATATTTGTCACAACATTTCGGCCGTTGTACGCTCCGGCCTTCTTCAGGTGGTTGGAATTTCGAACTGAACCCTTTATTTCGATCACTGGGGTAGACTGTTCTAGTTCTTTTGCCATGTTTGATGGATGTCAGTTATCAGTTATCTCCTGCTAATTTTCCCTCTGAAAGTTCTGAAACATGGCACGTGGAACTAGAACAGCCGAAACGTTGTGACAAATATGGCGACAAAGATGAGGACAATAGTCCGACTAATGTAAATACTGTACATAATACCTCATCTCAGAAATATAGACTGACTCTGACGGTCAAGATATTGTGTCCATGTTCATAGTTGATATTATTGAGTGTTGTTTTTGGTTTTTATTAATAAAGCTTCCATTATTTTTAGCCCTTTTTGTATGATGCTAATATATTTGTGTTGTCAACAAGTATGTTACGAATAGGCCACACAACAACATGTTTGACACGAAGACTCACTCTACACCTTTCTGACTCAATTAGATCTCATTTAAATATTCATGGAGACCTACCGGACCCTATGCGGACACATTTTATATAATTTATCATCTGAAAAGAAAAAAAATTATGTGATCGCATGAGAAATTGAATAAAAAACTAAATCAAAGCACCTTGTCTGCCGTATTCAATGAAATATATATATATATATATATATATATATATATATATATATATATATATATATATATATATATATATAAACTCACATACACACGCACGTAAACACACGCACATATATATATAGAAAGAGACAGATAGATACATAGATAGACAGAGAGAGAGAGAGAGAGAGAAAGAGAGAGAGAGAGAGAGAGAGAGAGAGAGAGAGAGAGAGAGAGAGAGAGAGAGAAAATAGCGAGTGAGATAGGTACCTCCAAAGAAAAGCGATACCTAATGCTTAAAATGCAGTTTTAAAAATAAAAAAAATATTAATTAATCTGATTTGAAATAAATATTACTTACTTTTAGTTCAAAATAACGTCGAAAGGCGTTTTCAACACGGAAGCGTATGTTTTTATGAGGTGTTGCCAACTATCTTGCTAGACTTACTTTTTGGATTTTAAGGGGTAAATAACTGTAACAATTATTTGACTAATATAACGCGAACGCCTTTTTATATAATTTTTTAACTAACCAATAATCTTTAGAATTCTAGAAAAGATTCTAAGTAATCTAATATTTTATTGAATTTTAGGTACTTTCGCTTTATAGTCTAACTTACGAAGACGCTTGTAATAAATTTTAATTGGACATAAGTGGATCATGTACTCATTTTTAGCGAATCTTTATATATATATATAAACTACAAGGGCGCCTCTAAAATTTTTATTTTTATGTCTTTCAAAATTGAATTTGTTATTCATTTTCGATAATGACTGGTTGTTCCGTTCAATAAGCAATAAACATTTCGAATGAAATTGTCCTCAAACGTTTTTAATCTATAAAACGGAATTAACCATAAATAAATTATTTGACATTTTAAAACTTTCTTGACAAAATGTTACAAAAATCAGAACTAAAATTTATTTGCATAAATTGGCCTCAAAATTCTCTCATATTGACGAGTAGAAATTTTGATGAATTTTAGTGTCCATTACGCCCTGCTATCTAATAAATAATGGACGATTCTATTTTGATCGCGTGGAAAGTGGGTCAAAGACGCTACTTGGTTTCAGTGAGAAAATGTAAGAAAGAAAGAATGGAAGATAGAAGTGTTTAATGACTGTTTCAGTGAAATAGAAAAAAGTCGTCAATTTCAAATCTTTTCATTTGTATCCCCTTACTTCTTAAAATAACGACCAGCATTCATATCTATGATTGTTATTGCAATATTTTATTAAGCTCAAATATTTAACGATGTGATAGGGAATTTCTACGGATATTTTATTATCATAAAACCCACCATGATCTTATTCAATCATTAACTGAAGAAGTAAGATTCATCAGAAAATACAAATAGGAACCCCGTGACATTTTCATGGATTTTTCTGGTTTAAATAAATGTAGATGGGAATTATTCATTTATCTTCTTCTGATTAGTTTGGTTTTGTTTATTGTATTTTACGGCATATCAACCTCATTCGATATTTTAATGCCGACAAGATTTTTTATTTCTGGTAATATTTTTTTAAATGTATTGCTGGTATTAAAACCTATTTTTATACTTTCATAGTGTTTTGGTTCATTTTTTGGGGGGGATTAACTATTTGCCTTTAGTTGGAACCCTGACAGGTGCTACTACGTCGGGTCAGGGTAAACCTGGGAACAACAGCAATTATGAGGTGGTTCTATGCTCCTCAATATCTCCTGGTCAACGGCCTTGCTGTCGGATGTAGTTTATCGTCTTACTCGGGATGCAGATGTAGTTTCTACTGATTGTGTTTCTCCTTTACATTTTCTTCCTAATAATAGTGATTTATATTGCGGGATTTTAGAGATACATATGAGAGTTGAATTCGGTCGCTAAACAGGATCGTTATCCTATTCCCCTTATTTATGACATTACGATATCATATGGTAATTATCAACAGTTTTTGATGATACGTCGATAAGAAATTCACAGTTTTTTTTACACAAGCTTGAACTTATCATTGAGCATTATCAGATGTCTTTTGAACCTGAACACATTCCGAGGCAGCCATAACTAGTCTTTTTTGTTTTTTTAATTTCTTACGCATCTCACTTGGCGTTTGTATGCTGCACAATCTGTCCAATGTTTCATCGACTGTATATGACATGGTTTATCTTTCGTTTGCACTTTTGGTGGATGATTTTTTGATAGTGATTCTATGAAGGAACACTTGCAGCATATTCACCCTGTTTATGAGCATTTCAGATAGTTTGGTGTCGTGATAAATCCGAATAAATGTGAATTTGGCACATTTCATCAGCCAACGTATCTTCGCTTTCGGTGGTGAAAGCTACTGATTCATTTCCTGAACCAAACACCAGGCAATTGCGTCATTTTGGAAGCATGATCAGTTTTTAAACATTTCTTTTGCTGAACTGCGCACACACCCTTAAACCATTAACTGACATGCCAACAAATGTTCCAAATTATGACATCGTTCTCTCGGATCATGCTTTGGCGGCATTGTAAATCAGCATTATCGTATATCTTTGGAATCTCAGACATCATTCTTGACCATGAATTGTATTTGGCAGTGGATGCTTCATCTAGTAGAATTGGCGCTGTTCTTCAAAAACTTATCCACGGAGACTTGAAATGCATTTCCTTTTTTCTCCCAGAAATTGTTTTCCGTTTAACCATTTGGAATGACTTCTACCAGTTTATTCTGCAGTCCGTTACTTTCATCAACTTTTAGAAGGCAGAACATTCGCCATATTGACAGATCACATGTGCCTTTATTAGATGCTTTCCACACTTTTTCAGACAAGTACTCTCCCCGTAATATACGTAATGTACCAATATACCTCTGATGTTCGTTATGTAAAAAGTGTTGATAATGTGTCTGCAGACACTATTTCCCGGAGTGTTAATTCCTTATTGTTAATTTCCAGGCATTCTTTGACGAACAACAAGAAGATGAGCAGATTTAAGAATTGTTTCTGGAAAATAATGCGTCCTTAATATTTGTGAAAATTAGAGTTCCAGCAAGTGACTTAGAAATCGTCTGTGATTCCAGTACAGGTACACGGCGCCATTTTCCACCTAAATCGATATGTAGAGATTTTGTTTTTGTTTATTGCGTAACTTGCCATCGCATTCTGGCAGCGATGTTTCTATACAACGGATCTAATTGATCTGTTGAATGTCACATGATCTTCGTCTCTTCATTGCAGTGCTTGGCATTTTAGTCCAATCTAATTGTTTTGGAGCATCTGACTTTGATCCTTTTAGGACCTCGGACTGCTGTAAAAAAGCGACTGAATTTTTAATCTGTGGATATTTTTCTATGGTGCAACTCTTTGTCTCATAAGGCAATATTTTTATTTGGCAACCTCAGATTATTTTGAATTTAAGTTCACTTGTGGGCAGGCTTACTGTAAGAATGACCAATCATAAAGCAGCGGCCATACATGATCCTGCTACAGTTCACTTTCTGAAACACCTAAAGGACCTTCATATAAGGACACTTTTACTTGATTCATGGTTGGACGCGTAGCCCTAAAATGAAACTCCATCTGATGTAGATTCTAATGAAACGAAACAAAAAGTGAGCGTGCGCTTCGGCAGGTTAAGTGGCTCAAACGACTTCTTTTGTAATTCTTCTTTTATTATATTTAGTCATACATATTACATGATTTCTATTTCACACTGTGTATGTACCAGGAGGAAATGTTGCTGGGTTAAATTTCTTTTCTTTTCCCTAATTAATTTGCGCTGCGACTAGCTAGTCATGTGACTCTGAATAGTGAACCACTGATAACCTATTCTGTAGAGTTTTACGAAGAGAAGATCATTTCTTGACATGTGAGAAAAATACAGTTTCTTGAAATATGATGTGTTTGTTTGTGAGTTAAGACAGCTTTCCTTTGCATGTTCGGAGAGAAAGCATGTAATGCATTTCTATACTTTGTTAGCATGTTCTCTTTCTCGAAAATAAAACCATCATGTACATTCTTGCTTCTCCCGAGCCATTTATATTACTTTATTTTAAATGTTTGAGTAAATAGCTGTACCAACGGCAGATAATACTAATACGCCTACATAAACCCAACAGCCCAATTCCTTTACATCTACGCAGAACGAACCAGCATTCTATATAACTGCGTATCATTCAGCAAATGAATCTTAAGCTTCCAATTAGTTTTTATTTTATATATAGTTAAACCATGAAGTGTTTAATAATATGAGACGAAGTATGTGTGTGTTTATATATATATATATGTGTGTTTTTTATATATATATATGTTTATATATATGTTTTTATATATGTGTATGTGTGAGTGAGTACGTTTGTTAAAAACAAGATATTTTTTCAAATGTTACAAATATTTTTTTCGCTATATAACTTTTATTTCAGTCGGAAGTAAGATAAGAATTTTCAAAATTGGCAATGTTCATTGGACACTATGTTTTCGGCCATTGTAAGGGCATTGCGAGATGTTCTCTACTTTTCTTTATATCGTCCCATTCGTTTTTATTTCAATTTGGTAGAATTTTTACTTTCGTTTGCTCGTGAAGCAAAAAGTATCTTTTGAAAATCTGAATAATATTAAAATGTTCCATGGAGAAAAATCATGGCAGTTGTTCTTTAATGAGTTCTATTCAAATAAGATCCAACTGACTGACACACACACACACACACACACACATGCACGCACGCACGCACGCACACACACACACACACACACACATACATGAGATAGTAAAAGGACTTGTTGTAGAAGTATGATTAACTTTTAAGTTTCATATGACACGGCAGGTGATTTAATTTCTCACTCGCTGTTCGATGAATGTATATATTAGGGTAAAAATGAAAAGGTAATTTTTAGAAGTCGATATAAAATGCTGATTTCTTGCTGCTATGTACTTGAGTATAGTATAGTATAGTATAGTATGTATATATATATATATATATATATATATATATATATATTACTATATATCTATACATCTATACTTGAATCTTACTATATATATTTCTATAACATTTCACCGTTGAATTAGTAAAAACATCTGCCTTCGCACGGCCTTCTTTTAGTTAATCAATGTCGCTTTCGCTTCTCTAGGCCGACCGCTGAGTTGCTAACTATTACTACTGAATTTGTCTATGAAGCTTTAGATAAGAAGGGCGAGGCTCAGGTTGTGGCTTTACATATGTCGAAGGCGTTTCACAGGGTTTGGCATGTGAGACTTCTATACAACTAGAAGGGCTCTTCGACTTGATCAAATCTTAACAGATCGTGTAAAGAAAGTTGTGTTGAATGACCACTTCTTCTAGATCCCCAAGGTTCTATTCTTAGAACTCCGTGGTTGCTTATCTAAATCAACGACATTCCCGATGTCACCAGTTCCTAACTCTGATGACATAACTATTTACTCCTGTCTCAATAGGAAAAAAAAACTTTTTGAAATATAACGTGGAAAATCGAATCACCTTTTATCAACGAAACTTGTAAACAGTGTTTATTATGGATTCGAACTCTTTTTAATTGGAGGAAAATGAAATTTTCTCACACTAAGGACATTCGCACTTGTTGATGCCTTTAACAGGAAAATGTCCAAAATAAACATGAATAAATGGAACAAAGATTTCGAACAAAATTGATAATTTTTCGGAATGAAAAAAAGGGAACTGAAAAATCAGATTCCTATAATTTAATGTCGACAATTATTTTTCATTTTTATTTTGTTTTTGCGGACCGTATGATGCCAATAATTACTAAGAAGACAACTTCGGATTCCAAGTTATGGATGACTAGCGTATTTACAAAATGAGCGTCGTTAGTGGAAACGATAATGAAGCGTTTTAAATATCGATACTTTGGATGAAATAAATATTATTTTTAGTAACACAAAATGCGACCACATGTAAATTAAGAGGAAAAATCATTTTCATCAGATTTCATTTTTGCAATCATTCTTGAGTAAAGTACAATTTCAATGCCGTATTATCCTCAAACACATCATTAAATTCCGAGCAACAATTAAAGAGAAAATCGACCTCATTTCTTTAGAAGAGTTCCACAATCACAGTGCCATTATGGAAACGAAACTGTTTATTCAGAATTCTTCAAATCACCCGGTTCATAGTCACGTTTCGCAATGAATGGTGAATTTTCGAAGAAAAGTAACGAAAACGTTATTCGATCCTCGGTTGTCGCTTTATTGATTTATTTCGGAAAAAGACTGTGACCTGAAAATAAAGAACTTGTTTGAAAAGGTGAAAGTATATTATTGCTTCATTCCCCGAAGGATTCGATTCATAGATATTGATTCTATTGTGCACTTAACAAATATCAGAAGCCAATATTGAGCCGAGTCAAAGGTTTAGCTGATCATCACCGTTTAAGTCAAAGAGGGAACCTTAAGCGCTATAACACAGTACCGACACATTGTCGGCACTTTCCTTAAAATTAAGCTTAGAATTACAAAACAAAACATTGAAGAAGAATAAGAAAAGTTTATGATCATCGTTTTTATGGTGATAACAGTGTTTACTGTCAACAATGTTTCTATTAATAAAATGAACACGAAAATAGACATAATCTAGTCCGAATTATGCAAAACGACCGGAGTCCGACAAATGGCATGCGCACAAAGACAGAAAGATTGAAACAAAAGAAAATAAATTACTTTGGGGCTTCTAATGGAATAACTCTCTTGTCGTGTCAGAAGATTGAACTTGAGTTTTTCTTAAGAAAAAAGATGACGTGGATGCAGTTGTTATAAAAATAGAAAGACTGAAAAGAAATTGATTGGCTAGCAACAGTTTTCCTATCCTCTCCCCCCCACACCCATCTATCTATCTATCTATCTATCTATCTATCTATCTATCTATCTATCTATCTATCAATCTAACGCTTGAAATAATTTTGTGCAGTTTGAGAATCTTGAATAAAAAACACTATTGGCAGATATGAAATGAGAATAATGTCTATTTGGAGGACTAGAACGAAATTAAAATGAAACAAAATAATCAGTCCACAAATGATGACTATTTTAATCCAAACGCATAGACGCGAATCGGTCTGGCTTGTCTGGAAATTAGGAATTGGTTTCCAAGAACAGAACGCAGAGAACTCATTGTTTTGTTGCTCTGCGAGGACATTGTTCCTGGCTTGAACTTTGAAAGAAATCTTAGATAATTCATTGTACTTTTACTGAAGGATTTGGGGGAAATATCTTTTTGCCGATTTCGATGAGAGAAACGGGACGACGAATGCAGTAAAGGTTCCAAAAGGGTTAGAAAGCAATCAACCAAATAGTAATGACCTTAAGATTGAATAATATGTGTGTGAGTGAGTGTCTGTGTGTGTGAGTGAGTGAGCGAGTGTGTGTGTGTGTGTGAGCGAGTGTGTTTGTGAGTGTGTGTGTGTGTGTGTGTGTGTGTGTGTGTGTGTGTGTGAGTGTGAGTGAGAGAATGATTTTGAAACCAGTATGAAGCAGGTATGACTGACTCAATCTGAAGATCTTTTTATCGACCCCAATGACATTTCCTTTTTATTGCACACTCCGGTGTTTAGACCTTTTTATCCTCCTATGATGACTCTTCCCTTTTTGTAGCAAGAGTTGAAAGTTCAAGATTTTTCTCCTTGTTTGTCCTTACGTTCTGTTTCCGAATTATTTTCTATCTGTCTGTGTGTCATATCAGGACTAAAAACAGATAAACAGCAAGAAGATTTTTTTTGTTTTTTTATTTTCTGGTGTGATAAGTTGATTTTTCTTTGCTTTCCTTGTTTTAATTCGAATTCCCGGTGGTCGTATATTCGCTGTACTTCTTCTGCACAAGCAAAACAGAAAAGAAAGAAAAAAGCGATGATGATGAAGAAGATTAAAAAAGATAAGATAGCGCTGAATCGGCGTTGCACGTGCGTGTGAGAGAATATGTGTGTAGAGATAGGTTTCTGTGTAGATATGTGGGTGTATCCATCAGGGTGCTGAAAAGTTGTACGCCCACCCTATTTCCTAAAATCTCACCAAATGATCAATCATGATTTTTTTTTGTCAGGTCGAGAAATTTTCGGCAACCCTATTAAATACTGCAGCTTGTATCTGTGAGTAAGAAGAATGGATGTTCGTCGACATAATGTCTATATACATAATATACTGTCAGTGAATATATATATATGTGGCTGGTGTATTTAAGGCTTGCTCTTAAATGTTAACAAATAAATCTATAAACAAATGAGCAATTCTCTGACGCCGTAACACAAAGGAAATGAAAACCTGGAAAATTAAACAAAGCCAAAAAAAACAAGAAGAAATCTCCAGTACAAAAATGGAAAGCGATGCCACTGAGCGGATCTACTTGTGAACTGTCAATAAAATGGCTGCTTCTCGGAATTGAAGTCTTTAACCGAGCTTTCTTGGAGCGGAAATTACTTCTTAAAATGTAGGTGTGACAGCCAAAGAAAAGGTACAACTGGTAAAAGGAAAAAGAAAGAAAGACGATGTTTAAACATCAGACAGCAGCATTTCAAGAGACTTTTAGTTGGAGGGAGATGTCCTGCCTATGAGGACTTGTAAATTTTACACGTACGTACCATATTTTGACTATGTTGACATAGACGAGTGTATAATCCTGACATATGTATATACGAGGAACGTGTTGCAATTGTTTTGAGACTAGAGATGATCATTTTAATTCCATAGTAGTGTATTATTTGATTGTCTTAGAATATATTAATAACGCTATTATTAAATTTTTCACTTTGAAACATATTGTGGCGCGGGAGGGCCATGACTGCATGCAAACTGAGGAATGTTCTTTGTTAGGTTTACGAATGGCATTGAAGAAAGAAATTCCTTGAAGATGAACCGAAGTTGGAATGGCGTGTGGAAGCAACATTAAAAATAAAATATTTGTCGAAAAATAAAACAAAAATATTTCTGTATCTTGCCATACAATTATAAATTTGAGTTGAAAATCTTTGCAATAATTCTCTTATATATGACTGCTGTTTATTCCTGTAGACGCCACCCGTGGAGCATAGAGCAGCAGTCATGAAGGTATATGTGCATATGTGTCACAGACGAGTCTTCTTTAGTGAAGAATAGAAACCATTCGAAAATGGTTTGCTTGAGTAGCTGAGGTAACAATCGTCCTTTAGCGAGTTTTTTACTAAGTTTTGGCACAGAGTCGAAATTGCTAGGCATCCAGTAAGGATCGAATAAACAACAGATAGGAATAGAAGGCGGGAAATGAAAGTGTCATATGGCCACATTTGAAGTTACTTATTCAAGTCGATTTATCTAAAGGCAAAATAAGATTAAATGAAGAGAACAGTACACCGAATATTTGGCAATCTCATGTTCATCGGAATTTCTTAATCCGATCCATAATTTCATTTTTGTATTTGGACCTAAATCAACGAAAACTACAGATATTCGAACAAGAATAGACTTAAAGATTGAACAGGAAACTATAGTTAACCGACAATGATATCAGAAACTAAACTAGAATTCAGAATCGACGTACAGCAGCAAACCAAGCTTATAAGACAGAGTTTGAGATAACAGAAGGTCCGGAAGGAAGATTACGTTGTCTACCTTATAAACAGCATTCAATATCCAATCATTTTACCTGGGATCGAACACACAACCGTGGCATTTGCGATGCAGAACTACAGAATCTAGGACTAGCAGCAAACACATGAACAGTAATAAAATAAGTGTTAATACGCGTAAATATGAGATTCTAATGACCGTGTAGTTTTGTCTAGGATTTTGTGTTACTATTTGCTTGCCTTTCTGAACGTGTAATATACATGATAACAGTTGGGGAAGTTTGATATTCAGACCAGATTAATGGTCCGAATATCAGACTGTCCCGTAGAAAACAAATTTTCCCGCGTGAGAATACGAGACTTAGTGACGCAGATTTGGGAGATATGCAGGATATTCCTCTCGAGGAAGAAGAAATCGATCACCGTATACAACATACATCCGGGTAAAATCCAAAAATCGGTTATAAAATACAAGGCTCGAGAAGGACTCAAGGTAGACGGTTACTGTTAAAATGTTTTTGATGAATGAGGTGTATTATATGAATGAAAGAGGAGGTGGTAAAGAAAGGATAAAGGAAATAGCCTAGACTTGGAGAAGTTAAGATTATAATATTCAGAAAAGTACACACGAGGGAGTCTATTCCAGAATATAACAGTTCTTAGAAAAAAGCTGAATACGAAGCAAATGTATCTGATCCATCTCCGTGGACGAGACATGGAGTGTCCTAGCTGTAAAGACCTAAATTGAAATAATTGAAGAATTATTTCCGTTAGGTTTTTATTCATGTTCGATGTTTTATTATTCATATTTCAGTTCTCAATCTTCTAAGCCTTTGCAGTCACTTGCGATATTGGATTGTTAACAATTATGTAGATAAGAAGGGAGGAGTAGCAATTGAAAGGTTATGTTTTAATATGTATTTCCTGTAAAGATTATTGCCAGGTACAATATTTACAAGGACACATGGAGGAGGGACACTAACAAACTCTGGTTTTCCGTACGCGTTTCCAAAGAAAAATCAATTCATTCAAAAGATCGTGTATCTGGATAAAACGGTAAGGTAAAGGAACTTTTTAATGTGCCTGCAAAAACAGTTTCTGCACTTGTATTTACAGATTTGCCGAGAAGAGTGCATCGTGCACAATTTCTGATTTTGGCCGTTCAGTTAAAGGAAGAGACAGAGACACTGGCTGCGTTGAATGGAAATGAAAACGGAACGACGAGGCAAAAACCCGGCTACGCTTCCTCAGTGTCTGAGTTCTAAATCGGACCAACCTAAAAAGAATTTGACATCTAATCGAATGTCGCATTCAATCTCTCTTTCTTGCCACACACACACACACACACACACACACACACACACACACACACACACACACACACACACACACACACACACACACACACACATATATATATATATATATATATATATATAAACATTCTGCAACTAAAACTTTAGCCATGCTGACACGACACTTTCTTACATTCTCAGGCCAAAGTGATTTTACAAGTTGACATGTAAATTGACTACCATCAGAATCTGGAAACATTTGCCGAAAGTCTGAGAATTCGAACTAAAACTAAGAATATTTCGAATGAAGAATCAGCAATAAACAATAACATCCGACTTTGCGAAGATTTTTTCAGAGCGGCTTTCAAAGACTACATTCGGAAATCGTTTTCTTGCAAATATCTGCACGTTTTATGAACAAATTTTCAAAATCGCCAACATGAAAACCTGAACGATATTTATCATAAAAAATATTGATAACAGTCAAATCGTCATGGTTCTGAACGAGCAGATGGTTACTAATGAGAGGTAACAACTTTTTCTTTAGGCGATAGAGACAGAAAAGTTACAATGCCACAGAAAAGGCTAACAGATTGTCTTTTTTTAACCCTAAAATTATAATTGGAGTTCTTAAGTCTCTATTAACCACACCGTGTCTGCTCCACGGCTATGGTCTGTTTTGCTCAAAGATTATAGATACTTATCGTAATGTTGTCAAGATGTAGCAAATATTTCAAAGAGTTTAAATTAAAAAATCCAATAAATATTACTGATGACTCGGTCCTCATTTTTATGAACGAAAACCAACTTGCAGTACGAATAGCGGGAAAAGACAATTTGCGTTTATTACATGAAGATCATGAGAAAATATGTTCAATATTTACTGTGAGATAAATTAAGAACAAAGAAATAGCTTCGATCGACATTCGATTTTCACAAGAAAGTCTTCATATCGGGAAGCGTATTTATTAGTTCGACAGATCCGAGCCTTTTAGAGATTTTGCTTTGTTTACGTTGGGATATGAAACTGAGTAGATATAATCTATTTCAAGAGTCGGAGAGAAATCTGTGTTTAAAAGCACTATTCAACTTTGTTTGGTCATCGATGCATTCTGTAGCCGAGAGGTCAAAGCACGCCAGATCCCATGACACTTTCCCCTAGAGGAAATCCGACCGGAGAGCGGATATTTTCCACGAATAAGGTTTCTCGAATATTCAGACCGGTGGACGAAAGTAAATAAATATATTGTTTAATAAATAATCAGAGCGTCTACTCAAATACGAGTATCCACTAAAAATAACTTAAGTAATAAAAATCTGTCGGATTAAAAAATAAAAAAATCCAAACTCTTGCCACACACACACACACACACACACACACACATATATGTGTGTGTTTGTGTGCGTATGTATTTGTGTGTGTGTAGGCGAAGGTGTGTCTACTACAACTGCTGACTTTTTACTACTACTGCTACTACCTTTATCATACTGTCAAAAGTATATGGAATTGTCGAATTGTCATTGATGGCGGCCAGCTTTTTGCCAACAACCATTTTTTGTTGGCATTATTGAGTGTAGCCGTTGTCGCTAACAAGTCACATTTATCAAACAAACCCAACATATTCTAACAAAACAAAACATTGGTTATCACCAAGGAATGAACTTGTATCACCCAAAGTTATAACAATTAATATCTGGACATGTAACTCTTGTTAAAAACGTATAAGTGAGTCCAGTTCAATTAGGCAACTAGAATACATCGACGGAAAGAATTAACAATATAACGCAAAGGTTTGATAAGGTTTTCGGAATAAGACCGAATTGTATGAAGGAAAATAAAAGACGTCGTTATGAGGAGGTAACAAAAAACCGGAAAGAATATCTTAAAAGATAATTGCAAAATAAAACTCAGTTGTTAAAGATTTTAGAGTTATGTGAAGTTTCAACAGAACGTATTAAATTGGATGATGAGCGCATTTTATTTACTAAAACTTATTTTTATAATTGAAGTGTCTGGATGTAAACGTAAGTTTTATGCTAACAGTTTCTTTTTTTCGCACTTTTCGCTTGTGGGACTCTTCTGGTTTCTTTCTTTCAGTCAGTCAACTTTCACCTTCAAAAATTTAAAACACTATCAATTGTTATCTTCTGTCGTCTTAAATATTATTCTTTTATTGTTCTCTCTCTTTAATAGTTTTTTTTCTCCTGTTCAGTAACTCGTTGCGTTTAGTGGCTTTATTGCCTTTATTCGGGAGAAATGATTAAAAAGAAATAACGAAGAGGCAACCAATCTCACATGTAATTCGAAATTCTTGATTAGAAGTTCAACAACATTAAAAATGGGATTTATCTATTTTTTGGTGTGAGAACGTCCGGAAAATGTTGTGGCGTAATACAAGCAGCAAAGATGAAGAATGATAAGCAGACGTTTAAGGTGGAACTCTGGTGCTCAAAATAGTCAAATACATGGGTTGTAATTCGTGCCTATCGACAATTATTCCGTAAATTCATGTTGCACCTCGCTATTATAAAGCGCAGATATCATAGAATGTCATAACTACTCTTTAAGTGTAATGGGTAAGAAACGTGGACATACTTACGGTGTCGGAATTTTATTGACTTTAGGTCCGTACCTAAAGGATAAAACCTACTACCGGTATATTAACCGGGGTCCGACGTAAAAAAAATGTAACTTCGAAATACAACTACGCACACAACTGTAGGTCTACATATATTTTTATTAGAGGGGTAAAAAAAGTAACCTTTTCTTGCAAGATATTCTCCTTGCTAGGGAGTTGGAAATTCCCTGTAGTAACAATAAAAAAATGACACTACAAACAAAAGTAGAGTACAAAAACCAGTAAAAATAAAAAAAATTACCCACTTTTTCCTTTGCCAAAAATGGCCACTCAAACACGTGGTCAATGTAATTTAGGGTCTCCCTCGTGGGAGTAAAAACAAAGTTCTGTTAAAATGGCCTCGTTAACTCGCGGCCTATATAAATCTAGTATTCCCTCGTGGGAGTACAAAACAGTTCTAGGAGTCGAAGAAGGACTGGGAGCTTCTTTGAAAATTTCTTCCTCAGGACTTCAATCACGACTGGGTCTTCCCGGAAATTTCTTCTTTCAACCGCCTCGTCAGATATCTTCTTTCTAAGGAACAATTCCTTAAAGTTCTTCTTTGAATACTGAACCTTACTAAGGAAATAAACAGACTCGCTTATTCCTCGGTTCTAAATTTACTGCTCCCTCGGCAAAGAGGCTCTATCTGTCAGAAACTCGCCACTTCACCGGACCCCGTAACTTTTTTAAGCAGTCACACTGCCTAAAATCAAGGTCTGACACCCAACAGGTGGTATCAAAAAGAGGGCGAAGTCGTTTAGATCGGCGTTTATATACACCTTCCTCCCCTGCCACTTGCTGCTGCTGCTGCTATCAGTGACAGGCCCGGAAAACCCCAAAGGGCGATAATCTCCCAGTCCTTCTTCATTATAAATTTTCACAACGGTGCCCAGATAAGTGTTATGGGAACCTACCCATAATAGGAATGAATTAGTCCGCACCCCATAAATATTGCAAGAGGAAGCAGCAGTCAGAGAAAGTGAGTGAGTCAGACAGAGAGTGAGTCGGGCAGTCGGCTAGACGATTACTGTAAGAATAGTGATAGTTCGAGACAACATAGTTCTCTTTAACCTAACCTGATTATTATTACTAACACTTCTACTCTTTTGTACATATATTCTATCTATAATATATATCTGTGTTATTCCATACTTGTGTTCGAGTTATTCTTCATTGGTTCTACCTTGAACCATCACCGTGGTACAAGGAACCTGGACCATAACAATAAGTGACTTTGCAATTCTTGTGGATATTTCGAAAAATTGTTTTTCATTCCTTGCTATTAACTACACTCGTCAGTTAATAGTGCTCTTCAAGTCTGATGAAAGCTTGAATCAACAGAGCGATTGTAATAATGTTCATCATAGACATAGACATTGTGATGAAATGTGACTCATGACAGCTTCCTACAATCGAAATTAAAACAGAAAAATCCTACTACGAGTCACTTAAAACCGGACCACACGAGGCTGATGCTGTACGCGGAATGATAACATATATCAGTATATATTCCAGTATTACAATGTTTATCTTCAAATAGAAACAATAACAAACATAATGATGAAGTAAAGAAAACTATAAAAACGGTAACAAATAATAAAGTATCATTTAACATCAAGGCTGATATTTTGAAAATAGCGTGCGCTCTTCTCGAATTAAAAAAAATTCTAGATTTCATGAAAGATGCCTGGAATCAGGAAAGCATTCCCCAAAAGTAGGGTGTATTAATGCATTGTAGAAACAATACGCTAACTCTTAAAACCGTCACCCACACATAGAGGTATTGCCATTGAATCTATCATAGTGAAAGTATTAATGACCATTGTCACCGTTCTATGAAAAACAATTCTTTACGGGCTAGTTTGGCTTTCACTCTGGTAAGTGGGGTAATGATGGCATATATACCATCAAACAACTCCAGGAAATTGTTTACCTCGCAACTAGAAAATTGTATAGCTGTTATGCAAACCTACAGCAGTCATACGACCACATCAATAGAGAATTTCTCTTCTCGTCCATCTGAAACTGCCTTTCAAATTCCGAATCAACTAAATTTCAAGATCCGAGAGTAGAACAACATCGGACCATAAAGTCGTACATGTCGGCCGAGGACTTCAAAACCGAAACATTCCAAACTCCAGCTGGTGCATGACAAGAATGAAATGAGAAACCCGATCTATTTAAACTCCTCATTGACTATGCTCTGTGCATATACAAGGACAGATGTGAAAAGACGGGCAATAATTACTTAAACATTCTATCACTTATCCTAAATGAATCAATCAATTGAAAACATGGTACACAGAATAAGCCGGTCTATGCCGATGACATAGACATTCATAGTTGTGGTAAGAATGATCTTGACCCCCCCCCCAAAAAAAACAGCATCCTCTACCAAGTATTCAATGAAGTAGGGATCAGTATAAAAACTTCCAAAACATAAACCTGAATCTATTATAAACATTCAGGATGTAATATTAATAAACACTTCAAATACGGCCCAACTAATTCATCATCGGTGGTAAGGGAATTGAACACAGAATAGACTGCGCTAGGGTTAGTTTCACCCAACACCGCCAATTGTTACAAAACCAAAACATTAACCTCAAAACTAGAGTCATGTCCTTAAATAGTCTCGTCAGATTGAGACATTCATATAGATGCCGTGAATGGAGAAAAATAAGAAATATCTAAATTGCCGGCTGCATATAACTATTTTCTCAAATCAATGTTTAAAGATGGCTTCCAGTGAGTGAAGCGTGTAGATTTCAACGAGGACCACTTTTTTTCGAATGGCGTGAAATTGAGTTAAAGAAATACAAAGAACCGTACCAGATAAGAGAAATCACAACAACAGCAACAATTAAAATGGATATCACATTTAATGAGACAATCAAGATGCTGACGTTCTACACGACTTCAAACAAAAGACAAGGAAGGAAATCCTCCATCTATGCTGGAAAGAAGCACGGTAACACATACTGGACTTGAGAAGCATATTTGCCTGAAAAATTAGTTTAAGGAAAAGATTTGATAAATTTTAACCAACAGTAGCACTGACTACTCAATTAATGAATGCCGAATATTTCTTTACAAGGAAACAGCAGCTAACATTACGAACAAATAAATGAATGTGCTATTGTTTAGAAGGTCGGAAAACTCTTTACATGATCTCAGGATGTGGTTATTCCGGCGGTTTAAATTTTAAGCACACTTTGTAACCGAAATTTTCTGTTGAACTACTTGGAGTGACACTGTTTATAGAAATAAATTTAGATTTTATTATCTTAATTTCTTGTCCAATTTAAAATATCACGAATGTTGCAGTTATTATTTGCCTGAAGATTGTCTGGTTACCACTCGCAAATTTCGTAATTATATTATTGTATTTTTTAAATCTCCTAATTGCGCACATTTGCATTCGAGTAACATGCAGCTAAATGGGACGAAACAGACGAATCATCGGAAGCGTCGATTTTCACTGATATGCATTAATTTCCTAATTGACTAACAAAAATGAAATCATCTTGAAAAAATGGATCATATTTTATCTGTCGGAGATGAGATGTCCTAAAAGATCCTTGAGTGAATTTTCGCAAAATTTTGCATTCGTTATGCAAGAATTTTCGGGCAACATATTTCGGCTGGGAGCATTTTGCAAATTTCCATTATCGAACCATTTCATTATTTTGCTTCCAGATATTTTTTTTATTTTCGTTTCCGCTAACATTTTTTTTTAACTTTTAATTAAAATTTTGAAATGATTTTTTAAAAATTCTTGTTCAATTTTTTAAAAGTTCTTTTTCAGTTCCGTTTTCCTCATTTCCATTCATTTTTTAAAACATTTTCTCCTTTATTCCTCCTAATTTTTCCTGGCACTTCTTTCTTTCTTTCTTTCTTTCTTCCTTTCTCAACCTTTCCCTTTCTTTCTTTTTCAACTTTTTTCTCTCCTATTTTGCATTGCAACTGCATTGTTCATCGTTTTGCGTTCTCTTCATAGCTTCCTTTTCAGCAAAATTTGCACGTATTAAATGCTCGCCTTCATTTCACCCACAGAGCGCCATTTTAATTCAACATTTCAAGTATTATAAGCGACAGTTTTCCATGTTTGAAAAGAAAAGAAATGAAAAAAATGAGATAAAACAAGTCTGCTTCCCAAAAATATCAACTCAGTTTGTAAAAGTTATTTTCTTTTAAGCAATTAGTAATTAAAACGCGCGGGTAATTATTCAATTAGTCAGTAACATTCGCTATTACATAATTATTTGAAATATGAAGCCTTGTTTAGAAATGGCCACTAACACTCATGTACGCATATAAAGAATTTCTTAGGTGATTCTCGCATAAATATAAACACACGACACGATACACTGTTATAAATTAAAAAAGCACAATTACTTGGTAGACTGTATAATGGCGTCTGTGCAAACACAGATACATATTTGTTTTGGTGGGGGGGATCAATTTCTTACAAAACAATGCTTCTATTTTTTAATGTATAACGAAGGAAGATTTTGGACATATATGAAGTAGGACTGAGCTGATATGTTTCGACTGGAAACTGTAAAGATATTTTATCTTCTTTGTCCGCATGAAAAACAGTCGTAATCAAAGTGTGAAACCCGCTTCATCACTGACTTTTTACCAGATCATGTCATGCCTCTATGTCGTACCGCCATGTCATGCCTCCATGCCATGCCTCCATTCCATGCCTCCATGTCATGCCTCCATGCCATGCCTCCATATCATGCCTCCATTCCATGCCTCCATTCCATGCCTCCATGTCATGCCGCCATGCCATGCCTCCATACACAATTTTGTCTACATTTCTGTGTGCTTGTGGATGTTTTGTAAAAGATAATTCTGTTCATTATGTTTTGAAACTGTGTTTAGTTAGTGTAGTACAAAGGACATCACGAGTCCCGTAAACGATTAGGCTCGTAAGGGCCACCATATGTACTAATAGGCTGGTAGGGGACCACCCTATGTACTAATAGGATCGTAGGGACCACCCTGTGTACTATTAGGCTCGTAGGGGCGTCATTTATACTGCAGTCATAGCAGCAATGGTGTGGCTAGGATAGGATAACATGGTAGAGTTCATCCCTTTTCAGTCTACCTTTGAATTTAATTTTCCTTCTCCGAAAGTGGTTGCCATTACCAGGTAAGAGAGCTAAGTCTACTCTGCTATTTAATCCATACTTGGGGGTATTGATTAATTCCTTTTCCAAAGGCATTAGCACGAAGTGAATAAAATAGAATCGTGCAGAAATTGAACTCGGCACGTTGATTTAATTTGTCGCATCAAAAACTGTTACAGTGACGGCAACTCCAACGGATAAGGGATCGGGATCTTCAGCTAATATCTGACAATGCAACATAAATTCTATAGGATCAACTTCTCTCGGACATATGCAGAAATTTCGCAGTAGCTATCAGTCTGCTAGACCGAAGTATGTATCATGTGCAATAACTGGTTATTTTATCAAGATTTTCTTATCATAAGTTGTTTCATCAGGTGTTAAAGTTTGGAGCGACTAGGTCACTTCACTTTGCATTCGGCATAATTGTAACGATATCAAATAATCCCAATAAGTTCGCACGGATCTGAAGAAGAGATTATGATGTATCGTTCGTGATTGCAGCCTGAAGTGAAACTAGTTACAGACGCAGTAGTTTCATTGCCTTGTCTTTTCCATAGACAAAAACATTTTGCTTGACCAGTCAAGCCGCGATGTCACAATGTGTAAATCAGGAACAACACCCGGGAGGATGTGGATAGTGTTTATAAAAAAAGACAACGAAAGAAAAGAGAGTGGAAAGAGAAGGGAAAAGGAAGTTGAAAAGCTCAGAAAAGAAGAAAAAGAGAATGGAAGGAGAAGAGAAAAGGAAGTGGAAAAGCTAAGAAAAGAAGAGAAAGAGAATGGAAGGCGAAGAAAAAAGGAAGTGGAAAAGCTAAGAAAAGAAGAGAAAGAGAATGGAAGGAGAAGAGAAAAGGAAGTGGAAAAGCTAAGAAAAGAAGAGAAAGAGAATGGAAGGAGAAGAGAAAAGGAAGTGGAAAAGCTACGAAAGGAAGAGAAAGAGAATGGAAGGAGAAGAGAAAAGGAAGTGGAAAAGCCAAGAAAAAAGAGAAAGAGAATGGAAGGAGAAGAGAAAAGGAGGCGGAAAAGCTAAGAAAAGAAGAGAAAGAGAATGGAAGGAGAAGAGAAAAGGAAGCGGAAAAGCTAAGAAAAGAAGAGAAAGAGAATGGAAGGAGAAGAGAAAAGGAAGTGGAAAAGCTACGAAAGGAAGAGAAAGAGAATGGAAGGAGAAGAGAAAAGGAAGTGGAAAAGCCAAGAAAAAAGAGAAAGAGAATGGAAGGAGAAGAGAAAAGGAAGCGGAAAAGCTAAGAAAAGAAGAGAAAGAGAATGGAAGGAGAAGAGAAAAGGAAGTGGAAAAACTCAGAAAAGAAAAGAAAGAGAATGGGAGGAGAAGAGAAAAGGAAGTGGAAAAGCCAAGAAAAGAAGAAAAAAGAATGTAAGGAAAAGAGAAAAGGAAGAGGAAAAGCTAAGAAAGGAAGAGAAAGAGAATGGAAGGAGAAGAAAAAAGGAAGTGGAAAATCTAAGAAAGGAAGAGAAAGAGAATGGAAGGAGAAGAGAAAAGGAAGTGGAAAAGCTACGAAAGGAAGAGAAAGAGAATGGAAGGAGAAGAGAAAAGGAAGTTGAAAAGCTCAGAAAAGAAGAAAAAGAGAATGGAAGGAGAAGAGAAAAGGAAGTGGAAAAGCTAAGAAAAGAAGAGAAAGAGAATGGAAGGCGAAGAAAAAAGGAAGTGGAAAAGCTAAGAAAAGAAGAGAAAGAGAATGGAAGGAGAAGAGAAAAGGAAGTGGAAAAGCTAAGAAAAGAAGAGAAAGAGAATGGAAGAAGAAGAGAAAAGGAAGTGGAAAAGCTACGAAAGGAAGAGAAAGAGAATGGAAGGAGAAGAGAAAAGGAAGTGGAAAAGCCAAGAAAAAAGAGAAAGAGAATGGAAGGAGAAGAGAAAAGGAGGCGGAAAAGCTAAGAAAAGAAGAGAAAGAGAATGGAAGGAGAAGAGAAAAGGAAGTGGAAAAGCTACGAAAGGAAGAGAAAGAGAATGGAAGGAGAAGAGAAAAGGAAGTGGAAAAGCCAAGAAAAAAGAGAAAGAGAATGGAAGGAGAAGAGAAAAGGAAGCGGAAAAGCTAAGAAAAGAAGAGAAAGAGAATGGAAGGAGAAGAGAAAAGGAAGTGGAAAAACTCAGAAAAGAAAAGAAAGAGAATGGGAGGAGAAGAGAAAAGGAAGTGGAAAAGCCAAGAAAAGAAGAAAAAAGAATGTAAGGAAAAGAGAAAAGGAAGAGGAAAAGCTAAGAAAAAAGAGTTAAGAGAATGGAAGGAGAAGAGAAAAGTAAGTGGAAAAATTAAGAAAGGAAGAGAAAGAGAATGGAAGGAAAAGAGAAAAGGAAGTGGAAAAGCCAAGAAAAGTACAGAAAGAGAATTGAAGGAGAAGAGATAAGGAATTGGAAAAGCCAAGAAAAGAACTTAATGAGAATGGAAGGAGAAGAGAAAAGGAAGTGGAAAGTTAAGAAAAGAAGAGAAAGCGAATGGAAGGAGAAGAGAAAAGGAAGTGGAAAAGCTAAGAAAAGAAGAGAAAGAGAATGGAAGGAGAAAAGAAAATGAAGCGGAAAAGCTTAGAAAAGAAGAGAAAGAAAATGGAAGGAGAAGAGAAAATGAAGTGGAAAAGCTAAGAAAAGAATTGAAAGAGAATGGAAGGAGAAGGGAAAAATAAGTGGAAAAGCTAACAAAAAAAGAGAAAGAGAATGGAATGAGAAGAGAAAAGGAAGTGGAAAAGATAAGAAAAGAAGAGAAAGAGAATGGGAGGAGAAGAGAAAAGGAAAAGAAAAAGCTGAGAAAAGAAGAGAAAGAGAATGGAAGGAGAAGAGAAAATGAAGCGGAAAAGCTGAGAAAAGGAGAGAAAGAGAATGGAAGGAGAAGAGAAAAGGAAGTGGAAAAGCCAAGAAAGAATAGAAAGAGAATGGAAGTAGAAGAGAAAAGGAAGTGGAAAAGATAAGAAAAGAAGAGAAAGAGAATGGAAGGAGAAGAGAAAAGGAAAAGAAAAAGCTGAGAAAAGAAGAGAAATAGAATGTAAAGAGATGAGAAAAGGCAGTGGAAAAGCCAAGAAAAGAAGAGAAGGAGAATGCAAGGAGAAGAGAAAAAGCAGTGGAAAAGAAGAGAAAGAAAATGGAAGGAGAGGAGAAAAGGAAGGGGAAAAACTAAGAAAAGGAGAAAAAGAGAATGGAAGCTGAAGAGAAAAGGAAGCGGAAACGCTAAGAAAAGAAGAAAAAGAGAATGGAAGGAGAAGAAAAAAGGAAGTGGAAAAGATAAGAAAAGAAGAGAACGAGAATGGAAAGAGAAGAGAAAAGGCAGTGGAAAAGCTAAGAAAAGAAGAGAAAGAGAATGAAAGGAGAAGAGAAAAGGAAGCTGAAAAGCTCAGAAAAGAAGAGAAAGAGAATGGAAGGAGTAGAGAAAAGGAAGCGGAAAAGCTAAGAAAAGAAGAGAAAGAGAATGGAAGGGGAAGAGAAAAGTAAGTGGAAAAGCTAAGAAAAGAAGAGAAAGAGAATGGAAGGAGAAGAGAAAAGGAAGTGGAAAAGCTAAGAAAAGAAGAGAAAGAGAATGGGAGGAGAATAGAAAAGTAAGTGGAAAAGATAAGAAAAGAAGAGAACGAGAATGGAAGGAGAAGAGAAAAGGCAGTGGAAAAGCCAAGAAAAGAAGAGAAGGAGAATGCAAGGTGAAGAGAAAAGGCAGTGGAAAAGCTAAGAAAATAAGAGATAGAGAATGGAAGGAGAAGAGAAAAGGAAGTGGAAAAGCTAACAAAAAAGAGAAAGAGAATGGAAGGAGAAGAGAAAAGGAAGTGGAAAAGCTGAGAAAAGAAGAGAAAGAGAATGGAAGGAGAAGAGAAAAGGAAGCTGAAAAGCTCAGAAAAGAAGAGAAAGAGAATGGAAGGAGTAGAGAAAAGGAAGCGGAAAAGCTAAGAAAAGAAGAGAAAGAGAATGGAAGGAGAAGAGAAAAGGAAGTGGAAAAGCTAAGAAAAGAATTGAAAGAGAATGGAAGGAGAAGAGAAAATGAAGCGGAAAAGCTGAGAAAGGAAGAGAAAGAGAATAGAAGGAGAAGAGAAAAGGAAGTGGAAAAGCCAAGAAAAGAATTGAAAGAGAATGGGAGGAGAAGAGAAAAGGAAGTGGAAAAGATAAGAAAAGAAGAGAAAGAGAATTGAAGGAGAAGAGAAAAGGAAGTGGAAAAGGTAAGAAAAGAATAGAAAGAGAATGGAAGGAGAAGAGAAAAGCAAGGGGAAAAGCCAAGAAAAGAAGAGAAAAAGAATGGAAGGAAAAGAGAAAAGGAAGAGGAAAAGCTAAGAAAAGAAGAGAAATAGAATGTAAAGAGAAGAGAAAAGGCAGTGGAAAAGCCAATAAAAGAAGAGAAGGAGAATGGAAGGAGAAGAGAAAAGGAAGCAGTATAACCCATTTTCCACCGGGTCTTTTCATTACTGGGAATTTTTACCGTTCATTTGGAGGAGTTTTAGTTTAAAGTTTGGCCACCCGAAAATCAATATTAGTAACAACAACTGGGTGCAACTGAAGCACGTCCCAAACAATTTGAATTGTTATTTTTTCGTTCTCAATCTTTTCAACCTCATGCACAACAGCATTTGAAGAGCCATTTCTCCTCAGCCGTTGATTCCTTTGATCATCATTTTCAGCCTCATGCGCGGAAGTGTTCAGGTATGCTCTTCTGGAAAGTCCGATGGCTGCGTTGATCTTCGGACTCAGTGGCTCTGATTGAAGCATTCCGAGAGGACTTTTGAGACAGCAAATTGAACATTCTAAAGACGATTCGTTATCTTTTATCTGCATGGCGGACTTGGCCGTAACGGTTTTGCTACCTAGGCAAGTTCTTTTATTTGGTGGCATGTGTTAGGCAAGTATGAATTGTCAAATGGAATGTGTGGGCAAATATCAGAAGAGAACACTGTAAAGCTACAGGGATCACTAAGCTCGAATAACTTTAGGAAAGGTTGGAAAAATAAATGTTGAGTAATAAAAAAGCAAGCTTACTTATTACTATGGTGAATGCATTGCAAAAACTGGCAGGACAATAAGAAAAAATAAAACTGGGAACGGCTATAAACGACAATGAATGCAACGCCTTAAAACTGTCGTAGCAGGCTTTATGCAACGGAAAAGGTAACCTCACTTGGGAGAGAATGAATTCTTGGCCAAGAGAAGGGGAATGCGTAATTTGGACTCAAAACCGGCACTGAAGAATTATCTATCAACCAAAAATGTTTAATCAAAATTGGATGAAAACTGTGGAAATGCATAAATAACATCCGATCACACACACACACACACACACACACACACACACACACACACACACACACACACACACACACACATTTTGAGAATTATACATATACATAAGAAAAGAAAGAGGAATGAGATATAGATATGCGGCATTATTAAATCAAGAGAAATGATGATGATGATGATGATGATGATGATGATGATGATGATGATGATGATGATGATGATGAGAAGAAAGATACAAAGGTAGAAGCAGGAGAAACGAGAAAGAAAATTTCGAAGAGAAATTAAAAAAAGATGATTGAAAATAAAAGGCAAGAAAGAAAAAGAAAGAAAAAGAAGAATGGAAGAAAAGAAAGGAAAAATAAATCATAAGGAGAAGGACAAGAATACGCGTTTCCGTCTGCACACGGAGTCGCAGTCATAGCAAAGAAACGTACATGTTATTTAGCCATGTAGAAAGGATGAAGAGCGAAATGCAAGCACGTACACGCACATCTTGTCCAATTAATGTATGAAGATAGAAACCTCCACCCCGATTATTTCAGATTTTGTTTGCTCGCGAATGTATCGTCGGGGTATGAAAAGGGTACGTGAAGACTTATTAATCAGAATTTTGACTTTTACTCTGATCGGTGGTAAGAGAATTATATTTGGTAATAATAACATAACACATCAAAAGATATCACATGGACATACATCTACATACAGCTTAGATATAAGCATTCAAGGGGGCATAAGGTTTCATCTGACTTTAGTGAAACGGCTATTTACCGGGATAATTTATGTAGGGAGTAGATATTCTACTCAAAAGTATATGTGTGTTAACACAATGGGGGTCTGTCGTAATTCGATGGTTATTAACCACATCTTAGAGAGTAAATTGTTAATGAGTTCAATCCACGCCAGAAGCCATATTGCTATAGTCATGTGCTAAATGCGTTGGTTTTAGTAATTATCTACACATACAGACACAATTTTATAATCACACACATGGATGAGTCTTGCATAAACAGATATGCACACGTCCAAATAAACATGCTTACAAGGCGTAATTACATAGAAACAAACACATACACGTCTGCGTATACAACGAATCATTTTGAAAATTGATTTTTAGTTTTAGAGTTTATATTTAAATTTTCACTGTTTCATTTTTTAATTAGCCTTTTGTTTTGAACAGTTTTTAATTGCAAAATTGTGCTACGAAAACCAATAAATGTTCAAGAATTTCTTAATGAAGAATTTTACAAGAGCGTTACAAGCATTTTTTTCTGTTGAGTTGGCCAAACTGTTTGTCTGGGCGAAAACAAGAAGTTTGTTTTCCTTTGGGAAATAAATACAGTCAGAGTCGCAACAAGATAAACCTCTGCTTTCATAGCAGAACAATCATGACTACCAGAATAGCCGACTACTTTTATTAGTATTTATAGTAGTCGTCTTATTATTATTATTATTATTATTATTAGTAGTAGTAGTAGTAGGGAATACAGCAAGAAAAGCATGAACCATTCTAACAAGACAAAGTGAAAACTCCCCACGTCATGTTTTTGTTTGTCGACTTAGCAGAAACTGAAAAGATGATTTTATGTTTTTCTAGTGAGATTCCCTTGTTTCACATTTGGGCAAACATGTCGTTTGGAATTGACTTGTATTGTGTAGAAGAATAAAATATAAGTGAAAGAAGGAAGGGAAAAAAAGAAAAGGAGGAAGAAGGAGAAGAGCAAGAAAAAGAGGATCAGTGGGGAGAAGATTAGGAGGAAGGAAAAGAGGAAAGAAAGTGAAAAGAAGACAATTGAAAAAGAAAGAAAAAGAATAGCAACATGATTTACTGCTGTAGTGAGTGCAGCCGTCAGTAGGTACATATTATTTGTATGCATTATTTCTCCGTTAAAGGCGAAATACTTTCCAGATGCTGTTACAGAACGGTGTTCGAGCCCAGGTAAAATAACAAGATTTCAGATGTTGATTTTCAAGGTTGGTAAATCCTACCTATTTCGAAGTTTAGTGAAACAGATTTTAATACCATTTTCTTGTATTTACAGTCTAGGTTTCATTAGTATTAGTGATGGCAACAAGAACTCCCCCCATATATATATATATATATATATATATATATATATATATATATATATATATATATATATATATATATATATATATATGGTCAATTTAAGTTATAGTTGCACCAGCGATATGGGCAACATTATAAAAAGGATGAATAGCAGAAATTTAAAGCTCAAAAATGTCTTATGTAATTGCAGGACAAAAGATAACTGCCCTTTAAATGGATTATGCCATACGGAACAGGTTGTATATTGTGCCGAAGTGGAAGGTAAAAATAGCAGCACAAAAAATACATCGGTTGAACTGATTTCTAGTTTAAGAAGAGATGGTATATTCATACCTCATCTTTTAGAATCCCAGAACGAAGGTAGAACACGAAGCTAGTAAGCTACTGTAGGAAATTTAGGGAGAAGCATAAAAGCCGAAACATTAAATGGAGTATATTACGAAATTGAAAGACTAAGATAATAATCGGGAATGCGTGTCAAGACGAAAAAATATAGCAACGTATTAAAGACGGAACTGAATTACTGAATGGGAGGTCAGAGATCATGACCAAGTGTAGGCATGTTAAGAAGTTCAATTTAGGGTTATTTGTACCTGAATAAAATAGGGGGAGATGTAGCAAAAAAAAATTGTTGTTGGTGAATGCTTAAATTACATCACTTGGCATCTTCCATAATCTACTTTGACTTTTCAGTTAGCCTGATGAATATTTATGAGCGTTCTTAAATTGAAAATTCTGAAAACTGACGGCATTTTTATTTTGTTTATAAATATTTGTTGCAAAATAAAATCCTTACATTTGTTCATCAGAGGGCGAAACGCGTCGGCCAAGATAAGTTTTCATTTTGTCTTTATACATGACATATTGTCCTTTTACAGATATATTTTGAATTAAATATGAAATCTTGCACACACACACACACACACACACACACACACACACACACACACACACACACACACACACACACACACACACACACACACATACATATCACTTAGCAAGTAACATGGCCATTATTTCAGAATGTTTTTTTCCCAACCAATTCATTTTTTTAGTTACTTTGAAATAGAGATTATAAGAATTATTTTTTTCTTTCAAAGGAGTATTCAGATGTTGGTAGCAAATAGATAACGTGGCCAACATATGAGAAGTATATATGTCATAAAGTGGTATTCGCAATGTAGATGAGACTCTATATCTATACGCATAAGGTACAACTAGGCGACAAGCAATTTGAATTGGTTACTTTGTACGGCATTCAACCATAAAGTATCTCAACAATAAATATCATACACTCATTAACATCAGCAATCATGGATTAGATCAACGTTATCAGCACAACGTTATTGCATGTATTTATCTGTTATGAGAAATATGCCTTTTTGTTAATGATGCAAGACGTTGTTAATTTCTTTTCAAAGAAACAGAAGAAATATCGAAATATGAATATTTAGATAAAACTCTGTGAATTGGGAGATATAGATAAGAAGATTACAAGTTGTCAGTGGAGCACTCGGCTTTCTCAAGTATATCCATAATAATATCCATCTTGAATAGAATCCATATAAAATAATGTAGACGATAATTCTAAAAATTTCACTGTGAGGAAGTGGAAATTCCTCATTTTTTTGTAGGGATTGGTTGCTCTGTAAAAATTGATACCAAAGCAGCAAAACGTTGATTGGTATGAAGATAAAAAAACGAAAACAAAATGATATTGCTTAAAAGATATCGTTTCACGCTGAGGAAATTGGTGTTTGGGTTGGTTTATCTCTTCAAAGTCACTGAAAACATGAGCTAGTCTCTTTATCGGGCTTCAAAAATAGCATTTCTTTCTTTCTTTCTTTCTTTTTCTTCATTATTTACCACTCCTCATACAAATAATTTGTGCCACTTCACACAAGAGACACGGAAATTTCTGGGAGAGAAAAAAGTCGACGCATTTAATAGTTGAGTAAAACCTCGCCACATCAACCAGTTTCTGATTTGGTGTAAATGTTTAAGAATGTCTGCGTCTGACAATGATAGACTCAATGAAAATAGATTTGAGTTGCCGCTGACAGTTTTCAATTACCAATCCCGTTCCTTGATTTTTTTTTCATCCGAAAAGGAAAAAGAAAAAAAATCTTTCCTCTTTACTGATATGAATTGGTGGATGCAGTGTGGACGGGAAATATTGTTGATTGTTTCTCTCGAAGACATTGCATAAAAGACTTTTTTGGCAATCATGAATTTCACATTTCCACTTTTGGAAAGAAAGAATTTTCTCTCTTCTTTTCTTAATTTCTTTCGAAGTCTAAAGTCAAAACTTGTATGACATGTTCTAATGGGTGGCAAAATACTTTGAACAAAATGAAGAAATCTACTCGACGATTATTTGATGTAACAAACACTTGAAGAATGCATCAGTCGGATGCAAGGATCAAAATAACAAGCATAAGGATAACGGTTTGAATAACAGATAAGGTGAAGACAGTGCTTTTGCTCAAAGTATTATACAAAACATGAAGAAAAATCATTAAGAATTGATATCTTGAGTTTATCAAAAATGGATGTATAAGAAAAGCGTATTATTTGATACCATGGAAATGAGTACACAATAAACTAAAGTTAGCTTTTAAAGGTAATAATAATATTAACTTTTTCCTTATAAGGAAATAATCCACATTCATTGGCCGAACAGCCAGTGTTATTTTTAGTTAAAATTCTCTTAAAACAATTTTTCAAAAAAATAGTCTTTCTCAAGTTCATTAATTACTATTGCCCTTTCCAGCATTGATGGGGTTTCCTTCCTAACCTTTTGCTTGAAGTCTTGTGTAACAGTAACATCTTAATTACGTCATTATTTTCTATTCGAGGTACATGCGTTGCTATTGTCAAAAGTTCTCAAGTGATGTGCTTTGTTGATGTTTAAAGAAAGAAGGTCCTAACTGCAGTCTTCATTCGCTTGAAGCCATTTTAACCATTGTTCTGAGAAAGGGGGTTGGATACAGTTGACAGTTTAGGCATTTTTGAACAAGGTGCTGCCATGTGTGACATCCACATGAAAGCCTTATCTATATGAAGGGACAACCCAAAGCTATTCAAAAAATGTTAGCTACGTCCAACTGAATTTTTTAGCGCTTGCTTAAATAAGTTGAATAAAAAATGATTTCTTGAGAAGAACAGTTGAAGTTCCTGAATGTAGAAAAGTTAATTCATTAACATTACAGACAAAAGTTCTGAATATTCAGTACCGAAACTCCAGCAGACTTTGATGCCCTAGATGAAGACATGTTGGTCGGACCACACATTTTTGAAGAAAAAGCGACATTTGTTTTAATCGTTTCATCCCAAGCAAGGCAATTATCCCACCGGAAGGCAGTGGGAAGAATTGAGGGAAAGACAAAAAACGAAACGAGGTTCAAGAAGACAGAAGATGGTAATTGACGTTACATTTTGAAGATGGTAGTTATGAAGGAAGCAAGAAATAGGAAGATAGTTCCACATGTGAGAAGTGCGAGAAATTATACTGTTAGAGTAGAAGTTGCGGTGGTATCTCGCTGGTTCAACAGTAAAACGGTGAGAGCTAGTTGCCAATCTAGTAGCACACTTAAATTTATGTAGTCGGAGTATCAGGGAAAAAGTTCATTAGATCAATTGCCATTAAAATATTTGAAGAAAAGGCAGAGGGAAGCCACGTCAAAGTGGCTGAAGTCGAGATGCCAAGTCATGATCGATTACATTGATTCTCTGAATTTTGTCAAGAATCTGGAGATGCACAGGAGTAGCACCAGACCAAATATGGCAAAAGTATTTAATGCATTGATGCGATAAAGTTGCTCTACTTCATGTCAATGGAAAACGTGAAGCTAAAAAGACGAAGGGTGTTGCTCCCTGGAGTTTAGTATCAGCCATGTTGATGTGAGGCAGAAAAGGTTCTCTGTGATGATTAAATGAAGGTAGTTTTGTTTTGGAGCTGTTAAAATTTACAGGCCATTTCTTGCCCCTGATTGGGGGTCCTTTTCAGGAGCAGTTGCTAGGTTTACTTTGTCGGATTTACGACTAAGACAGGATTAAATGGTTGTGTATTTGCATAAATACCTAGTTGGGAACTGTTGACATTGAGGAGATCATTGATGAATATCGGAAACAGCGTAAGGCCAAGGATAGGGAGATGCGTTAGGGAAAAATGGTCTGCAAACTTATCCGTTCAACACGACTTTCATTACACGATTTGTTAGGAACGATTACATTAGGCCAAATACTCGTCCAGAGACACCGTAGCCCCTGAACTTGTAGAGAAGGCCAGCATGCCAGCTATTGTCAAACGACACTGAGATATCTAAGGCCATACATAGCTCGAAATTCGCCGTTCTTAGCTAAAGCTTGATAGACAAACCCAGTGATGGCTTTTAACACATCGTCGGTAGGCGTGGAGAAACGGAAGCCATATTGTTTATCCGAAAGGAGGTTGTGTGAAGTAAGATGCTTAATCAATTCGGCGTGGATTAGAGCCTTTAGTACTTTGTCAAAAAGAGGTAAGAAACTAATAGGACGATAATTCAAAGGGTCAGAGGGTTTCCCAGACTTCTAAAAGACAGGAACTACAAAGGAGTATTTCCAACAAGCTGGAAAGCAAGAAGTAGCGAGGTATTTATTGGAAGAGGAATTAGTTCAGGAACACATTTCTTTAGGACAATTGCAGTGATACCATCGAATCAGTGTTGGGATCTAATTTCGAAAGGATGTCAGAATGGAGTGACGGCACATATCAACTCAACAGAGTCTCCGTTCTTGGCGTAAAATCTGGCAGGGATACTCCAGATGAATTATCTCCAGTGGATGTCAGTACTTCAAATTGATTGAAGAGAGGAGGGACTAAGGATTGTTTAGCACACTCTTGTAGGGCAGCCAGTAATCTCAAGAACCAAACTTGTAAGAGGTGTCTGATTCTATCAGCAAATAGTAACTTTGTTTCTTTGAGGAAATGCGTTCATAAATTACGAGCAATGACAAAGCGATATCTGCTACAATCAGACCTGTCGCATTGGTATCACCGCAAGAAGTGATGCGTGTCGGGCTTTTACAGCTGAGCAAGCAGGTTAGAACCAAAGAGATAACCGTGTTTTTTTTTATGTCACAGGGTGCATTTTTGTAGGTCCCCCTGAGAGGATGCGGTATTATGGTATATGGAGGATTGATTGGTGACGGACGAGATTTGTGGTGAATGCGCAAATTGCAACGAGTGAATGGGTCGTGAATCGGATTAGCTAGGTATAGGATAGTCAGTGTGGACCAGCCTCGACCCCTTCCTCCTTTTCGGCCTTGTGCCATAATTGTATTTTTTTATACAATAAATATAGAGATAATCGTGGTTATGCTTGGTATTTCCGTGTTGTAACGAAATTTCCGTTTCCAGCATTCACTTATGAAGAGTGGCACATTTATGAAGAGAATGGTGAAAAATATCATTCCAAGAGGCATCGCAGCGTAATAATTTGCCCGAGAACATTTAGAGTAGAAAAAGAAGCAGATCTTTAAAATCTAACCAAATTCCAATTTCAATGGCATTTTCGGTGCGTATTCATTTATGCAAAGCGAATTTTGCAAGAAAACCTTTTTTTTTTATTTCAGCCAATGCCACATTATTTAATGTTTTAAATCACAATAAATATCTTTTGCACATAAGTCACTGAAGAAATGAAATTGTTGAAATTTTATTTCGAATTTCATTGGGAAGATGCAAAAAAACTATGCAGTGAATATGAAAATAAATAAATCACCGAAAAAGAAATAAAATCTGAAAAGACAATTCTTTTAAATTCTTAATTATCAAATTAAATCTTTTCGGACACTTCGGAGTTGTTATCGTTGAATAAAATGTTTTAAGAAACGGTAATTGTAAAGTTAAACAAAATCCACTGAACCTAACATTTCCTACTAGAAAAGTGTAACTCTTTTTATTAAGTATAGCAATAATTCGTTTAGAATGTAATATCATTAATAAATACTAAAATTATTTCCTTTGGGTATAATTGGCGCATTTTAGCGTATGAATTATTGCGTACAATGAGAATAGAATTTTGTTAATTTTGTTCAGCCATACTTAAACCGTCGCATAAGACGATCGTAGCAAATTTGGCTTTCATTAGTTATGGCGGACACGAAATAATTTTGGAGGAGATTAAAAAGAAAAATCTGTAAACCTGATTTAAGTATGTAAAGTTATTTTTCTTTTCTTTAAGACAAGTTTTCTGATATTTTCTTGAAGGTAAAATGAAAATTTCAACTCAAAAGAATAAGTTATAATATAGCAATGTTTTCAAATTAAAAAGAAAAGGATGTCGAAGTGCCTCAGAGATGAACAAGAAGAAAAATCGAAAAATCTCTAAGGATTATTGAATGCAATTTAAGGAAAACCAAAGAATACATTTTTTTAAAAAACATTTTTAGAAAAAATATACGAAATAACTCTCCATAAATTCAGGAGAACTGAAGAATAAAAATAGCTTAGAGGGAAAAAAGAATAATAACGAAAATTAATGGAAAAATGAAAAAGAAAAAATTACTTGCTGGTGAATTTTCGAAACCACAGAGAGATAAGGTGTTTGATTATGCAGTTAGTGTTTCGGTTTCAACTCAAAGGTTGTTTTTTATAATTTCCTATTCAGAAGTATCCACCTAAAAATTCCTACCCATCTACAACTATTCTTCTTTCTGTAAGAATACTTTTCTTGAAAGGGTAGACATTGTTTCATAGCGACCTGCAGATAAACCTAACAACAATGTACTGCTCGCCGCTGTACAATGCAATGATATTAAGTCTATTCTTTAGCGAAAAAAAAAGTCTTAACAGCCCCATGGCTGCAATAAAAACAGATGAAATCGTCAGATGGATCCAATTTACTCGCTACTTGGGCCAAATTTTATCGCTTGCCCCAATCATTCGGTATAATCTATTCTCTCGGATTTTATCGATCTAAAATATCACTTTGCACCAAATTTCTTATTGGCTAGTAGCGGAGATCACCTTCGACTTGCTATCATTTTCTTGGTCTTTTTACTACAGAGATGTCGCTTTCGTTATCGATCCGATGAGACACAACATAGAGATCTTGCCATGAGGTTTCGTACTTGCATGAAACTGAAAGACTGCTTCTCTTGCCTAACAATAATTTGTCATCAGTAATACCGGAGCAATTGAAAAGAAAAACTGTCGTTTATCAAACTTTCTCTTTCGTGTCACCAGCGAATTCACACGAGATGAGAGTCCGTTGAACACGTCAGGACAACCAAAGAAAATAAATCTGATGGTCACTTGGATAAGAATGACATAATATAATCATAATGAAGGTTGGTTTGGTGAAGATGACCAGAAAACGGAAACTCGAGGATAGAGAAATGTTAGCTTGACTTGCTTCAATAAATAATGACTAAGAGATCAATTGAACAGGTAGGGATATACAGAGGAAAGAGGAAAGAGTAAGATAGATAGATAGATTGAGAGACGGAGATAGATTGAAAGAGGAAGAATCTCTGAATTTAGATGATAAATGTAGGGAGTTGGTAAAATGTTTCGCGGTTATGATTTGGTAATAAGAGCTTCTAAAGATGAATACAACATTTAATTCGTCAAGACATTCAAAGCTTGTCCTCTTTGTATTTTTGCTGTTTCTACAAAACATCAATTCTTGATCTGACAATACCTGTAAAGAACACGATCATCTGTGTTTTCTGTAATAAGTAAAACTTAAGTCTTGTCTGAATATTTCACAGTCATTGATATTTGTCGTTAGTGAGAGGAGGAGGATGATGTAATTCTTTCTTTTTACGTTTTGAAACAGTGTCTGTTGCTTTAAACGCATCATTTTTTTGGATAAGAAGCATTTATAATAACACCTGGAACACAGTAATGCCCTGGAAAAAACTTAAACTCTGACTGGCCCTTATAAAATTCAGGCATTTAAAAAGTTTTTTTTGGATGAGTTTCTTTCATTTTGCATTAAATGCTGCAAATATGTCGGCTCATTAATAATTCCCATGGAATTTATTTTCAAAGAATTTGAGGTAGCTCTAACAACTTTTAAAAAACGTCCCACGTAGGTTTCCGTGAGGTAATTTGTAACTGGATGAACTGGTTCGGTTATAGTGTGTAAGATATTGTTTTACGACAAACATTTCTGGAAGATTACACCAATAAACTGTGAGCTATTTTCAAAGACTCTCTAGTCCGAAGTCTCTAAAAATGACGCAGGTTAATTAGTGGAGATTATGTATCATATTTTATTAATTAAAATAACCTAAAAACAACAACCCCCTCCCCAGAAAAAGCTATCAGTATTTATTGAAAAATGAAGCACAGGTCTGATTGGATGGATTCAAAAAACTCGCGATGATAATGAACGTTGCCTTGATAAACATTTTACAAATGAATATTCTTGCCTTTGAAAATATTTTACGCAATTACTTCTGACTTGTCTATTAAAAACGTTATGAATGGAGGCTCGTTCCTAATCTCAGGTATGTGCAAAAATTCCCAATGCTCACTTTTGAAAACTAGAAGCTGAAAGCATAGAAAACTATTAAAATAAATTAAGAACGTTTTAAGCCAAGTAATAATAGCAAAGAACATGATATCAGAACGTTCTGTACTTGTAATTGTGCCTTCCTATGAAAAGGAGCACCAGTCTGTAAATACGATTCGTACCTATTTATAGGTGATCAGTTCTTATTCGAGTTTTCGTAACGATATTTTGAATCGACTCTGCGATCTTTACGATGGCTGAAAAAGTCGAGTAATATGTGTGCATCAAATGCTTCATGGAACTAAGGAAATCCGCTACTGAAAACGCTTCGTCAGGCTTTTGGTGAACCTTCTTTCTGTCCGACATCACACGAATCAAGGCTCGTCGAATGTTGATTCAAAATGATGAGTGTTCAGAGTGATCAAACAAGAAAAACACGAGAAAATTTGGAAAGAAACTTATTCATAAAATCGTTACCGAACAATCAACTCACTTACACTACCTGAACCAGTTATAGACTTTTCTAGATCCTAGAATATTCCGATACCTTATCGTATAGAGGATATCGATTATGAAGAAGGGTGACCACGAATTTTAGTGTGGGTTTATTTTTAAACGGATTAAAGAGACAAAATAGTCCGTCTATATTTCTGAGATGAGGTATTATATACACTATTTACATTATTCGAACTGTTGTCCTCATTTTTGTTGCCATACTTATTACAACGTTTCGGCCGTTGTACGATCTGGCCTTCTTCAGGTGGTTGGAATGTCGAACTGAACGCTTTATTTCGCTTGCTGGGGTAGAATGTTCTAGTTCCACGTGCCATGTCTAATGGATGTCATTTATCAGTTATCTCCTGTTAATTCCTAGCATCAGGTTCCATAGCGCCTTAACCAGGTATTGAACTCACACTCTTTGGGTCCTGTCAATGGACCTAACTAACGCCTTTATCCACTGTGCCACGTGTCCGAATAATGTAAATCGTGTACAAAATAGTCCATATTTAATTCTTTTCTTACATAATTGGCCCCATTAATAAGCTTGTAACTGGTGTCCCATTTAACCGGACTCTGCTTACTATCACCTTCTACAGAAAGTGTTAATCTTCACCGCAAGTATTTCAAGTGCAGTTCATTGTTTTTACAGAAAACAAACATCTTTAGAATTTCTCGAGTCACAAGAAAATCTTCGCTCATTTAGTCACTTTTGAAAAATTAAAACATGACACAAAGAACATTTGCCGATTTCTCCTACAATTCACGGGAACATTATCTTTATGTGAAATAAATTTTTATTCTATAGTTGTTAGCAGCAAATGTTCATCTTTACTTTCTGTTTATTGCAGAATCTAGGTGAGGAAGAGGGATTTATCTTTTACCAGCAAAATTAAGCGTGGATCGTGATCGGTCACGAAAGCCAAATGTTTCCCAATCAAATACTGTTTGATTAAAACGATAAACATAAAACGGACATGTTAAAAAGAAGAAGAAAAATTAGCAAAAAGGTTAGCAACAAAAAAATCAATGGTACCACTTTACGGTAATATTCTTTTTTTGGCATCTTCTTTTTCGCTAATTTTCTTTTTTTAACTTGACCGTTTTTTATCGCTTTAATTAAATTTTGTATCCTTGCAAAAATATTTAAAATTCTTTTTGGTTACCCTGAATAATTTAATTTGAAATGTTTCTGTTCGGCTTTAGTTACGAATACGAAACACAGAATTCATTTGGTCCAACTTTCAGCAATACTATTCTTACACCTGTGAAAGATGAATCAGTTTGTAAGACGACTTCTTGAATCATAATGATAACGTTCAACATTAAAATACAACTTTCCTTTACGGCTGAGCAGATATTTTTCTTCGGTTTCTTCTCATTTTTAAAGAAAGTAGTTTTTGCTATTTAATTAGGAAGAGTTTATTTTGCTTTAGATGGTCAAACCATTTCACGTCTGAACCCCACATTTGCATTCTTACTGAACCTAGGGAAAAGTTTTAACATAATTTTCTTTTTGTTCTTCAAGGGGAAAGGTTTTTTCCCTCAACTTTCACGTTATGTAGGTTTATCTTCAACTCACCAAACAGTGAGGAACACGTATTAGGGTATTGCAAAAGTTCCTGTTCGATTAGAAAATTAAAAACAAAATTTTGCATACACACAAAAGCCATTTATTAATCAAGTACATAGTGTCCATTGTTTTAACAATTCTCTCCCATCATTCTACAAGATTGTTGATGCCATTTATGTAGAAACATCGTGATTTTTGTTGGAAGAAAGTTGTGAGGTAGTTTTCGACTGACAGTACAGAGTCAATGGTTTTTGTCATTTAAATTGTCGTGTAGAGACCGGAACAAATGAAAATTCGACGCAGTCAAGCCAGGAGAATTTGATGGGTGCTGGAGGGTGGGGGTCACATTTCAATTCGTTAATCTTCTGCAACGTCTGTTTTGCAACCTGCCGTCTTGTGTTGTCGTAGTGGAAAATGGCATATTTTCGATTTGCCTAAATCAGCCGTTTTTCTTGGTTAGTTGCATTGAGATTGGTGAGTTGATTACAGTATTTCTTTGCAGTTATTGTTTCACCGGCTGGAAGAAGCTCAAGGTTAATTATCTCTCATCAATCCCACCAAACGGACAAAAACCCCTTCGTTGGATGCTATCCCGATTTAGATACAAGTTCTGCACATTCATAAGCTTGTTACCAGCTCCATTTGCACCGATCATTGTCATAAACGAGACGTCTTTTATTGTGTGTGACAATTCTGCCCAAGAACGTCTTCTTTTCGTGGCGTAGCAGCAAAGAAATCGTCACAGAAACACGATCGAGATTCTTCTGTTCTGTTTCGTCAATGTGGCACCGCTGTGACGAGTTTGGAAACGAACCCAAATCTCTTCGAATGGCGAAAAGTAGTTGAGATATCGATTTTCAAACTCTTAGCAATCTCTTCCATCAAAATATTCGGTTTATTCTCCACGATGGCAAGCAGAACGTTTTCATCGACCTTGGAAGTTTGCCCGGATCGTGGTCGATCGTTTGGGTTAAAATCACTCTGACGAAATGACTTTTTGACATTCCGAAGAGCAGGAGGACGATCCAAATAAACCTTCTGTATATTTCATTGTTCTGATGCTTACTCCTTTCTAAAATTCATGCCGAACATAAACATTTGACAAAGTCTGACTCGCAACTGAAAGATGCAAGGTTTCAATTTCGAACACACCAGATATTGAAACCAAGACAAACACCAAAGTCAAGTTACGCTCATTTTATATTAATGATGAAAATCGGATAAGACACTTTTGAAATAATATGATATTTATTCTTAGTTTAAAATTTTAGCTGTGTAATTTTACATCGCAATGTTTTATTATTACCACGAGCACTCACTGTGTTATATATATATATATATATGAGAAAACTAGATATAAATTTTTATATATCAAGAAGCATTTTTGGAAAATCTATGACAAAGGGGAATACACACACACACATCTCTCTGTCCCTGTCTCTGTCTGTCTGTCTGTCTGTCTGTCTGTCTGTCTGTCTGTCTCTCTCTCTATATATATATATAATTATTTATTTAAAAATTATAACATAAATATGTTATAAATCACTATAAAAATAGACATTTTGTTCCAACACCTCTGGTGTCTTATCAAGTGGTGGTGTTGAATGTAGAATAAAGGGTTTTAAAAGGTTCAAATTAATTTGAACTTTTTAAAACACTTTGTTCATTAATTTGATCTTTTTAAAACCCTTTATTCAACATTCAACATCATCACTTGATAAGAGGTGTTGACACAAAATGGCTATTTTTGTAGTGATTTTATAACATATTTATGTGATAATTTTCAAATAAATAATTATATTTTCTCTACTCTGCATTGAGCACTCTTTTAAGAATAGTAATTGTTGGTTATTGGAACTTATTCCGTATACACCAATCCTATACTTGTATATATATATATATATATATATATATATATATATATATATATATATATATATATATATATATCAGATTTAATTTTGGAATCCATTCTTCTTCGGAGCGACTTAAGTTACACCGGCCATAGCTCAATTAGGACATTTAAACAGACAGGAAAAGCTATAAAACTCCATGAGAAATATACTAGTAGAAAATACCAGTATAATAGCCTCATTCGCATGTAACAAAAAGATAAAAAATAATGGAAATCCTAATAATAAAAAGGAATCGCCAAAACTCATTAACTATGAACACGGCCACAATGTGCTGACCGTGTTCGCAAAATAGAACATTCTCATAACCTCAGCCACATATTTAAAATCCCACACATTCAGTTAAAAAAAAAATCGGCCTTCTTAATGGCTAAAGGACAGTCGAAAGTGCTCGGATATTCAGAAGTTTTTGACAGTTTTTACACAATTTGTTTCCAGAAAAGAAAACACTTGTACGTAACACAAGATAAATTAAATAGAAAGCTTAATCGCAATACCTTGCCAGTCGTTTTTAATGAAACCTATATATATATATATATATATATATATATATATATATATATATATATATATGTATATATATATATATGTGTGTGTGTGTGTGTGTGTGTACAGAAGTGACAGAAATAAATATACATATATAGATGTAAAATTAATTGTTTCAGAACTTGGGCATTATGGACATACATGCATAAACACACAGACACACACACACACACACACACACACATATATATATATATACAGAAAGCGGCGAGAAAATTAAAAAAAACGGGGACGAAGGGAATGTTTTTGCGATGTCGAAATGATAAATGTTTGAGAAATATTTGCTTGAATGATGTGCTGTTTCTTGACAGGCACACACATTTCTCAAAGTCGAAAAGAAGAAATAATATTATGGAATTTGGCATTGCACGCTCACAGAATTCGGACGTTTTATTGGTCGCGCATGCGTGGCTCAACACAGAATTGACATTCGAAGAACAACAATCTCTTTCCTCCTTCCTACCTTGTTGAAGATACTAAAATGAAAAATAGGTTTTATTTTGCTTCGAAATCTTCCAACAATGGAACGAGAAATGCTTTGTAAATCATACACAGCTGCCAGCACTGAATATTGTCGCTTTTACATTTTCTCCTGGATTTTTCTGAATTATGTATTTGTATATATTTTCTCTTTTGTCTCAGCCAATCCGTCATTTTAGGCCAAAAATGGCTGTGCTTTCATGCGTCGTTGGAATTTGGCGAGCGGTTCTCCTTGTATTCACTTATAACATGATAGTCTTATTAATCGAATACTCCGTCCTTCGTGTTACATTCTCAAGCAACATGGATTCCACTCTGCTTGATCAACAGCAAAGATCTATGATTTCTTTTCGGCGCGAACAGATTTTTCTAATTTCTTGTTGCTTGTGTTTTATTACCGCCTTTTCGTTTATAGTTTTCCTTCCCTTGGAGGATATTTCGTGAAATTACGTTTTACAAGACATAAAGAAAGCAGTCTTGCATGAGGACGCGTGAAATCAGGAAGCTTGATTTCAGGATCAAAACGCATCCAAATTATTGCATTTTTTTGGCCAAAATCCGCTGCAAGTGACTTACAAGTGCCAGAAATATGAATAAAGAACACATTATCAAATGCAACAAAAGTAAATTTTAATATAAGACGGGCATACAGTAATATTTTTATTGCATATCTATCTATCTATCTATCTATCTATCTATCTATCTATCTATCTATCTATCTATCTATCTATAAGCATACACACACACGTATAATATATATATATATATATATATATATATATATATATATATATGTATTTAAAGTTTGCTATATTAATAGGGGAAGAGGACTCAGTATTGAAGATTTCCTGCTCATGATATTATATATATATATATATATATATATATATATATATATATATATATATATATATATGCATGGGATCAACTACATAAAATGATTACACATATTTATTTTATTAAGAAGCTAAAATTCTTTAGCAATACGCTTTTATCAGTAGTTTTTGTTGAGATTGAGGATACACCGCTTTAAGCAGTGTGAAGCTGAGAAAAATCATCGGTCAGGGTTAGGGTAACTATTGGGATAATGAAAGATCAGAGATGCTAGTAATGATAGTAATGATAATATGCAAGTTTCTAAGTGGGAATTATTCCATTTCATTAACATGAGTGTAATTTGCTTTGCTAAATCATTGTAGTTGAAGATTAGCTTGTTTTTCTTACACTAAAATCATGGCTAACATTTCTGCTGGAACAAAGATGGAGGTTGTGACTTTGAAGGGGGAGATAACTCAACGAGATATCGCCAGGTAGCTGGGAATTAGCAGATACAATGTTCAAAACAGCCAAAAGAATTTTGCTTCTACTAGGCAATCCCAAATTAACAGCGAGGTAGGTGAGGAGTGAAAGCGGTTTTAACAGTGATATGGCTTTAGTTGATACAGTACGTCGAGTATTAGTAAAAACACCTTGAATGGGAATATAGCTGCAAAAAATCCTTGATTATCCTTAGAAACATCGGAATCGTAGATTGAAGTGGTGAAAAGAAAATCTAAAATGGGATAAAATGACAAAAAGTAATTTTATTGATGAATACGAAATGGCGTTCCATAGTCATGCAAGAAAAGATGACGAGAGGAAGAAAGAAAGAAAGCAAGGTACACCAGAAAGACGGTAATATTTTGTGGCGGTGATGAAAAGCCATGGTTGAAGAAAACTGGTAAAAATTGATGGAAACCTAAACAGAGAAAACTATTAGTTTACCACGGTCTTATCTTCTGTCAGACTACGAAGATAGGAAAGTTTATCACCATGTCAATGCTTCTTGCCAAATATCAAGTGCAGCAAAATGGTTTCTTGTAGATGAAGGTGTCGAATTTTAGGAATACTGGCCAGCACACACACACGCCACCACCATATATATATATATATATATATATATATATACATTATGAAATGGACAAAGTGCGACAATTATTTTAAGACATTTTTATGTTTATACATTATTTTTATAGAGACAAGTATTTAAGTAAATGCTCTGTTTTTATAATTAACAGTATTAATAACATTTACCAGCCTGAATGCCCGAAAATTTCATCGAAGATATAATAATATCTTCCATGAATCTCTCACGTACATTCATATCTGCTCAAAGCGTATCCAAATGTAAACAAATCACGTTTTATTATAAAACAGAGCATTTACTTAAATATTTGTATCTATAAAAAGAACGTATAAACATAAAAATGTCTTAAAATAATTGTCGGACTTTGGAACATTGAAGTTTAAAAGCATTAAATCGACATTGTCAACCCAATGATCCTCTGTGGCTCAATCGGTTAAGGCACGCCAGACTAAATGACAGTTCCGTATAGGATATAGGTTCGATTTCTGTCGGAGAACAAGTATTTTCTATGAAAATTTCTCTGACATTCAGGCCGGTAAATGTTATTAAAACTGTTTATTATAAAACAGAGCATTTACTTAAATATTTTTATCTATAAAAAAAATGTATAAACATAAAAATGTCTTAAAATATATGTATATATACACATGGTTACACTCTTCATTTTAAATATAACGCTATATAATTGTGCTGTCATTAGTTAAAGCGTAAGTCTTGAGAGTAACAATAAATGTTTTCAGTGCGACCTTCAAGTTTGCAATTCTAATAACAGTAATACTGAGAAAAGAGAGATTACGTAACACATATGTTAGAAATGTGTAGAAAAACAAGACATACGTTTAGAATGCGCGATGTAAAGTCCGTCGCAAGGTCATAAAATCGGTACATGAAGAAATATAGTTGATGCTTACGAACGATAATGTATCGGCATGGCAATGACCTTGTACACAATATAATAAGGATATACAAAAAGGCAATGTAATACACGAGGAAGACGATATACTGGGGGGAATCAGAAAATAATGTCATAGCAACAACAGAGGGTGATAGAAGAGACATAGAAGACAACTAATGTTACGGTTTTAAGAGTTCGTGCATTAAAAATAGATGTTATGCTTGAAAAATATATTTTGCTAGCACATTTCCATGTCAGAAACTAACTTCCTGCAATCTACTCGTGAAGTATAAAAAGATTTAATAACATAAAACGTGAAAGGGACTCAGAAATCAGTGCGCTAATAAAAATGTCATCGTTACCAATGTGTGTCTCTGCGAAGACAGTTAAAAACATATTTAATTTGGTTTGGTTTGGTTTGTTTTGTTTTATGGCATATCAACCTCAATGGGTTATTTAATGCCGACAAAATTTTTAGGATAGATTCGTATGAATAGAATATGTATTCTTTGGTTTAGATTGGTTTGGTTTATTTTGTTTTACGGCATATCAACCTCAATGGGTTATTTAATGCCGACAACATTTTTTATTGTTGGTAATATTTTGTTTTGTCTGGTAATATATTTCCTTCAAAATTGTATTGCTGGTAATAATCTTTTTCAAAAAGGTTTTGCTGGTAATAGTTAACTATTTTCCCATAGCTGGGACCCTAACAGGTGCTACCACCCAGGGTCAGGGTGGACCTGGGAACATCAGCAATTAAGAGGTGGTTCCATGCTCCTCAAAAGCTCCTGATCAGAGGCCTTGCTGCTGGACGTACTTTAACGTCTTACCCAGGACGCGGATGTAGTTTAACGTCTTACCCAGGACGGAAAAACCTATTTAACTGTTTAATAATAATAATAATTGGCCAGATGAACAAATGTAAGGACTAGAAAAGGAAAAAAAGCAAATACAAAATTAGGAACGAAAATGAAATCCTACCAGCTAAGGAAAAAATAAATCAATACAAGTGAAGGCTCAAAGAATCAGACTCTATGAAAAAAGATCAAGATTCTACAGACAGGACAAGATCTTTCAAAACCTTGCAAAGAAATTTGACAGAGAAATAGACAAACAAAAAACTGAAATGACACCCCCCCCCAACAATGGAAGAGGCTATACAGTTCTGACAAAAATATGGGTTTGCCGTAAAGAACATAAGAAAGAATCAGATTGGATTAGGGAAACGGTAGAACGGATGAAAAATGAGCGAGAAAAAAACATGGCGGCAATCAGAGAAGAAGATATTGAATATGCACTAAGAAAAGGACACAATGGAAATTTCCAGGAATAGATAAAATACCTAACTTTTATCTAAATACATCACACAAAAAGTAGCCAAAGAATTTCAAAAAATGGTCAATGAGGCATTAAAATTCCGACATGGGTAACCAAAGGAATTATCTTCCTTCTACCCAAGAATGGTGAAAAAATGTGCCCCAAAACTACAAACCAATTACACGTCTTCCCACTACTTAAAAACTGTTGACATCTATTCTGATAAAACAGACATATTCCTTCATAGAAAAAAATGACATACTACCTCATGAACAAATAAGGTGCAAACGTGGCTTTTACGGATGTAAAGACCAATTATTTATTAATAGTATGGACTTGGAAAACTGCTACAATAGAAAATATAATCTCAGTACTGTCTGGAGAGATTAACGTAAGATATTCGACAGTATACCCCATTCCTGGATCTTAAAGTCTTTAAATATATACAAGCTAACACCCGTCGTCATCAGTTTCATCAAAGAAAGTATGTCGATATGGAAACCAACACTTCACCTTAATCATATAAATGGAGCCTATAAATCTGCTGAAATAAACATCACCAGAGGAATATTTCACGGTGACTCTTTGTCTCCCTTACTATTTTGCATATTCCTAATAGCATTAATCAGCGAACTTAACAGGACAGAATATGGCTATAAGACATCTCAAAAGAAAATAAGCCATCTATTTTATATGGATGGCTTAAAGTTGTATGCTAGAAATGACAGTGACCGGGAAGGTCTCCTGAAAACAGTAAAATGTTTCAGTGATGACATTGCTATAGAGTTCAGTTTGGATAAAATGTGCTAAAGCCACAATATAAGAGGATTACCTCCTTTATTAGCTTAGGCCCTGGCGTAGCAATCAAAGATTTAGAACAAGAAGAAGCTTATAAGTGCCTCAGTGTAATTGAGGTTGGAGAAATTCAACATAAAAAAATAAAAGAAATCGGGCGAAAAGAGTATTATAGAGGGTGTGTCTGATATTAAGAACTGAACTGAAGTTTCAGAACAGAATTATGGCCATTAATAATCTTGCAATCCCAGTGGTTCAATATAGTTTCAACATCTTGAACTAGACTCGAAATGATATCAGATGAATAGATTCTAAGACAAGAAAGCTTCTTTCTAATCATAACATGCATCGTCCAAAAGCTGATACAGACCGTCTATACAACCCGTAAAGAGAGTGGAAGAAGTCTTATTCTTATACAAGACAACTATTAGCTTTCTAACATACATGACAATAACAAAGAACTGGATGATACAATAAGTCAAACAACACGAATACACCAAGAAAAAAATATTCAAACATAAAAGAAGGTTGTAAAATGAGATTTACATTTAGCAGATTTTATAGAAAAACAAAACAGAATCCAAGAACCAACGGTTGATGCAAAAATTATGAAAAAGAAAACCAAGGATAAAGCTCTTGAACAGATGAAACAATGTTGACAAGACAAATCTCTACATGGCCAATATCCAGAACGAGGCTAATAAAGCGGATGTTGATTAATGGTGACGAGCATCTGGATTAAAGGCTGAAATGGATGGCTTTATTCTTACAGCGCAAGACCAGAGACTTTTCAATAAAAGCTTTCAGGCAAATATCATACATAATAGTGTGGATCCAAAATGCAGATTGTATGACAAATATCAGGAAACTATAGACCATCTAATCTCATGATATTCTGTACTTGCGTCAAATGAATATAAAAATACTCAAGACAGAGTGGGAAATACATACACTGGACAATGTGCAGACAGTTTAGAAAAGATGTTAATAAACATTGGTCTGAACATCACCCAGCACCGGTTACAGAAATAAAAGACATTACAATTCTATGGAATTACACCATTTTTAGAGACAGAAGATTGAAGCAAATAGGCCGGATATAACTGTCTCCTCAAAAAAAAATATTGCCTACTAATTGATATGATTTCCCCAGTGGACTGTAACATAGAAGCCAAGGAATTTGAAAAACTATCGAAATATAAAGACCTGGAAATCGAAAAAAAATATGGAAATTGAAAACAAGAATAGGACCAGTCATAATAGGTGTGCTTGGAATGATAAAAAAGGAACATAACAACACATTGAAAAGTTCCCTGGCAATCCTAGCTTAAGAAAAATAGAAAAAATATCTTGCTAAGTACAGTCCACACAGTAAGAAGAACTTTGTCCCTGTAACGCAAGCAATATTATGGGAGTTAGAAAAAACAAATGATGAAATGTAGCCATGGGAACACATCACTACTTGCCTTAGGCCTTTCCGCAGACTTGTTAGGTAGTGTGACCATAGCAGAAATCGAAATAATAATAATAATAATAATAGTAATAATAATAATAATAATAATAATAATAATAATAATAATAATAATAAATTTAATTTGTCATCTGCAGCAAAGTAAATAATCCATTTGACTTGATTTTACTTTGCTGATGCTTTTTAGGTGATAAAATCAATTCAATAAATCCAGTTTCTTGGTTTTCATCTAGTTAAGAAAAACTTGCTAAGCATAAACACGAATCTGTTAATATATTCTAAACTATTTGACGAATAAACGATGTACCTGCATAGAAGAAGGACACTCGTTTCAGGTGTGAGAACTTCACTGAATTCTTCATGCATGTGACCTTTTGCCAATCCTTAAAGAAAACAAATCAAATGGCAATACCCTTTACTTTTAGCTGAACGTTTGGAACAATTTCAATGTTTATAGACGCTTAACTGAAAACGATTAGGCGTCCAAATGTCAATATGCGTAAATGATAACAAAATACATCTACTGTCGTCATTATTTTGAAAAGTATTCAAACAAATTTACTTACCTTTTTTGTTTCGACAAATGAGGGTCTGCCATCTTCCTTATGAGCGTGCATAAACAAAACACGTTATTTTTTACTGTTCGAGAGATACGTTCATATGGAAGAATGAAATCGAGAGAAAGAAAACTGAAAAAGAAGAAATAAGGATGACTTTACGTGAACAGTGAGACTGAATCAATAAAGAGGGAGCTGTTAGCCTTAATTTAAATGATACAAGAATAGCCATAAGAAGGCCAGAGTGGGTTAGTTTTCGCCAAAACCACAAACCGCTACAAATCTTATTCTTAAATCGTGTCATAATATCGAAACTTTCATATCGATGTCATACATGGCAGGAAACTCTTTCAGAAACACCGAAAGTGCCAGCTATATACAGTCACTTTCTCAGATCAGTCGTTAAAATGGCGTCCAGCAAATGAAAACTATAACTTTTAGCGAGGATGATTATTCTTTATACATTGTGGATTGGCGCTACAGAATCACAATAAACTAACAAATAAGAGAGGCCACATCACTTGAGTACTTTCAATAGCAGGAACAACTAAAATGGATAGCACATTTTACTCGAAGAGAAAATAATAACGTAATGAAGATGTTAACTTTCTACACTACTTCAAACAAAAGTTTAGGAAGGAAACTCCTCTCATTAATGGAAAGAGAACTGCAAAATTAGTGGACATGAGAAACTTATTTTCCTGGAAAATTGTCTTAAGAGAAAGGTTTTATAAATTTTGGTTGCTTGTTCAAGGAATGCTGAATGTTTCTTTATGAGGAAATTTTAACATTTTGTACATGGTCCCATATGACGGATGACAGATCTACATTTTCATCCTCCATGAAATCTTACACCCGAATTGAAATAGAAAATTTCTCTGTCCTTGAAATACAATCCCTCATGATGAAAGCTGTTTTTGGTAGCGCCAGTGAGAATCTATTTCATCTGAAGTTGATCCTCCATCCCTCATTTTTTTCTATTTTCGTTTGTTGCTTCTTTTCCAAAAGCGAAACGAGAACGGACGTTAAACTCTGCAAGCCGCACGAAAAGCAAATCTTTTTGTTTTCCAGGAAGATCTCCGTAAAAATTCTAATAACGGGAACCAGTCGCTTTGTCAAAAATATTGGAATTCTACCAGACATTTTGAGTCGCATTTGAGGATAGAACACACATAGCTACAACGACATATACCAAACTGTTCTTGGCCCGAACTAATTGCTATGAAGTAAGCAAATGCTCCAATATTAGATTCGCTTTGGGATAGCCTCTTGGTCGGCCGAGAACTTTTCAGTGTCACCTCGTACTTGTATTGACAGAATAAAAAATGGCAATTAACTAATAGCATGCAATTCTTCCGTAAAAGCGAAAAATAGATTGCAATGGAAAAATTCTGTTTTTTTCAGTGTTATCTAATGAAAAAAAATGTAAATATAAAAGTTGACATTGGGGTCAATACTGAGCGTCGACAGTCTGTTTAATGCTTGAACGAAATCTTTAAGCCATATATATCTATATGCATTCGACTCTCCCGTCGCATTCAACGTCTGAGGGTCAAGCAGCTCAGTTCTTAGGAACAGACAGCCAGACATGTGATTTGATTAGAGTGGTGAAGGTTTTGTGCAGAACAATCCACACTTTTTGAAGGGCCGAATAGAGAGACCTGGTGCACTACGTGCCACAAGATCCCCAAATGACCCTCCTAGACCAGTTGCCATCCAAGGCTATAGAACCCATTCTGTCCTGCTATTTACCCATAGCTGGAGCACGGAGGGAGAAGAAGAGGAGTCATACCTTTTCCAAGGGTATTAGCACGTAAGTGAATGTAATGGATTCAAATGGAATTTGAACTCGGCTCTCCGATTCTTCAATCCATTACTCTACCGTGCCTCCTGTTGTATATCTATATCTATATACTATACTATATGTATATCTATACAGATATACTATATGTATATACAGATATACTATATGTATATACTGATTACATAATAAATTGGCGATTGTATCTATTCTTAGTCTTGATTTTTTGGAGGATTATGGTTATCGTCAATTATTTTTTTTAAGTGAAAATTTAATCTTTATTTACCTTACACTAATCTAACGGTAGAAACGTAATGGACACCTTTGTGTATAGATATAATGATATGATAAAAGAGGATTTGCAATGGATTTATTAAACGTTTGGCGTAAGTCAGCATTTAGGACTGAACCTAAAGGTACCTGTATGATGTTCTTATCACTGAGCTAAACACTCACGCTTGTACAAAGCCAACAAAACAAAATGGCTGGAAATATTGTTGTTACTAACGTTTAAGAATCAACATCTAATTAAGAAACCTTCTCTCTGGTTTGCGAGTTTCTATGGCTACATAGGAATCTGAGCTTGTAGCGACACAAAACCGGAACCTCTCAGCTCTTCCAACCTCTTTCCTTCCTTTTATTCCATCTCTGTTTCTCTTCTTTGCCCTCTATCGCCATTTTGTATGCCTTGTATTCTTCACTCCTCACCTCTGTTCATTATGTCTTTTATTCTCTTTCTGAATCCTTCCTACTTCGTCTGTTAATTCGCCATTCCTTTCCCACTATCTCGGCCACGGCGTCCATTCTTGGCTATTGACTTCCACCTTCTCCATCTATCATTATCTCTGCTGTCTCCTGTGCACATCAGTGACTCTTTGACTTTTCGCACTGGAATAAAACGAACAATATCATAGCTTTTAAATCTATCACATATTTCTACAAATATATTCTGAAGAAAAAAAAAATCAAATATTAATGACTCTAATGGAAAATTATACAACCTGTCTACCGTGTTACAGGTGAAAGTAACACTTAAAGATATGTTTATAGGTAATCAATAATCAATGTCTGCTTCATTATCACGAAGTATCTCGAACGGCGATATTTGGTGAATATTTGCGGTGCTAGAGTTCGGTGTTTGAGACTATATAAATGGCCATGATTTTGGATCACACGTTTATAATCACAAGTCCCATAACGTATTAGAATCATAGGAGCACCACATGTACTGCAGCCGTAACTACAGTGGGTATGTGTTGTAGCATACCCACGGATGATAATAAGTATGTATCCATTCGCATAAATACAGTAGTAAATACTGTATGTTGGTCTGCAGTTGAAGATTCGTCTCCAGCTGTGCTGGTCAAACTATCTGCTTCCGAGCAGAGAGGATCCCCAGACAATTTTTAGCCGAGCCTACGCGCTCGGATACCCATATTACATTCAGCCTTGTGCCACATTTGACCGCGTGGGGAGGTTGGTAGATATCCTGCAGTTGAAGATTCATTGTGGAATTCACTTGACTCAATTCTAGCAGTTGACTACTTCTACGCGTCGCTGGCGAATCTTATATGTGTTGTTCTTGTCCTAAGTATTATCGTTCATTACCAACCTTCGTGTGATTATTCTATTCAGTAACCTTTCCTAGGTTACAACAGTATGTCTAGGGTAAGATAGCCTGATGGAGCCAATCACTGTCTAGGCGCGTTTTGAATTTAGTGTTGTCATTTTCTTAGACTATCCTACCAAGGCTAAACAGCTCATCAGCCCTATTTATGAGAATTTGTATTTCATGCAAGAGAGTCCATATTATTTTAACCCATAACTGAATGTCAAATGCTGATTTTTTGAAAGTCATGCAAACAATATGTCTCCCCATTATTTGATTTGTACAACACAATCTTCCTGCGAACATTTTTATTTGGATTTTATGCCGCACCAAGCAGAAACTGTGAAATAGAAAAAAAATAAAGAAATTGTCGAATGCTATTTATGGAAGGTAAAAAACGAGGACATTTACATTGGTGAAAATAACTAAAAATTATTTTTGGTATGATTTAGGGTTATAAGTAGAAGGGTGATGACTTGAAACCAATGGATAATCCGCAGTATGATGCAGACCCCAATATTGCTTAACTCGTTTTCGTTAACCATTTTTCTGTTTCTAAGTTTTTTTTCTCTCTGCATCACGATAACGGGACACAATAATGAATGAGACACAATGCAATACTTGGTTACTAGTTTTCAATAATTTAAATGAATATGACGGAGACGGTTTTACCTATAGTTAGAAGAGAACTTGGAATAGTCCGGCAGATTTACCCCCAAATCTAACGTTATAATTGAAGTCCGTAAAAATACTGAGTAAAGTCTTAAAAATTTCTCAAAATTTACTGTTAATTGGTTTATTTTTCACGGCTTAACAAATTTTATAGGTTATATAAAGCCATACATATTTTTAGATTGTAAGATTTATTGTGGCAATAATAATGATTTACTGATACAAGTTTTACTAATTAATTCATAGATGGGGGGGGAGAGGTGGACTCACACCTTTTCCTAGGTTATTTGCATCTAAGTGAATATAATGAACACCACTGGAATTGGAACTCGGCTATTCGATTTCCAGTTCTGAATCGTTAATATTTACACCACCCACACATCCAAGCTTACAGAACCTGGTATTACCAAGCAGTCACCCATTTAGATACTGACCAGGCTGGACGTTGCTTAACTTCAGTGATTGAATGAGAACCGGTATTTCAATGAGATATAACCGTAAGCCTTCAACCGATTGAACCAGCAACACAATGAAGCAGCCAGATAGTAATAGCATAAATGTCTCTAACAAAATATTCAATAAACAACATTAACAACTGTACGAATGACAACTACGATTGCAAATGATATTAGGCCTATTCATTTGTATTAATCAAATATGAAAAGAAAGAAAAAGCTAAAGAAAATTTTAAAAAATACTGTGTAAAAATTATTTTTAAGAATCCAAATGCTTGTTGCAATTTGTTCTTTTAGAAATGAACCGTAGTTGTGGCGACGGAGCGGTTCAGGCTTTAGATTCGAAATTTAATAGAAATTTCTCTCACCGGTTCGAATCCTGTTCACAGCGAAAACAATAAACAGCGATAGAGAAAAAAAACCCCTCTAAAATGACTTTTTGTTATAGAAAGAAGATCAGCCAATGTTGGATTGCGTGGTTAAAAATCGTTGGCTCTAATAATTAGTGAGCATTTTCTCTCGCGTGTTCAAATGCAGTGTTATACAACCATCAACAATATCCGTACAATAAGATTTATATAGGAGATTTGAAGAACGTAGAATTGAGTACTCTTAGCTACTTAATACGAGGCTGGTTTTAATAATCGGGATCTCGGAAATTTTCTCGATATTCAATAAACGAAGGCGTCCTAATAAAATGTGAGAGAGCGGGAAATCATTTAAAGGGTGATTTTAATAAGCTTGCGGCTGTCGGAAATTTTCTCAAAAAAAAACAAAATAACCCCCATTTATTAGGCACCTGGAGGCAATATTAAGTATTATTTATTAAGCACCTAGGAACAGTATTAACTAATTTATTAGGTACCTAGCGGCAGTATTAAGTATAACTTATTAGGTAGCTAGGAGCAGTATTAAGTGTTATTTATTAGGTACTTAGGGGTATTATTAGCTATTATTTATTAGGTACCTAGGGGCAGTATTAAGTACAATTTATTAGGTACCTAGAGGCAGTATTAAGTATAATTTATTAGGTAGCTAGGGGTAGTATTAAGTGTTATTTATTAGGTACCTAGCAGTATTATTAAGTATTATTTATTAGGTACCTATGGGCAGTATCAAGTATTTTTACTAGGTATCTAGGGTATTATTTATTAGGTACCTAGGGGCAGTATTAAGTATTAATATTAATTATTATTTATTAGGTATCTAGGGGCAATATGATTATTTTCTTTGCTGTATTTCTTTTTGTCTGAGACGGACTTTTAAATTGAAAGACGCTAATGATAAACAAAAATGATTGGTTAACAAACTCAACTCACATATCATGAGCGTAGCGATTTCGATCCTGACTGAATGCTCTACACATTTCGACCATAGTAAGTAAAATTTGACATGGACAAGTTAAATGCATTTTTCTACATGTGACAGTGCAACTGACACATTGGTACATCACAATCTTCTTGACTTCCATTTGGCCTTGAATTAGTGTAAGCTGAACATAGTAAATATCTAAATATTACCTATAAGCATATTCTTCAGAATCACTTTCATTTTATTATGTTTTAAAATTCGGAAAATAATTAACTTTCCTACTGTTGGAGTTCTTCGTCTCTAAGGAAAGAGGACAAGGTTTATTATATTTTGGAATAAATTACTCGAGATACAAAGAATATAGTACGGAATTGCTATGTAATATCAACCTTCCTATATGGCAGGGAATGTAGGATAATTTCCTCATAGATAAAGAGAAGTCTTGAAGCAACAGAGATGCAGTACTACAAAAGGATGTTGAGAATGACATGGACGTAACATTTGTGCAACGAGTAAGTTTTAAGGAAAATGCGAACAAAAAGTCACATAAAACAAGATAAGAGAAGCAACAGAACAAAAACATGATCATCAAAAGCGGATGTGTAAAATCCAAGGAAGAGGCACTGTCATTCAGAGATGGAAAGAATGTATCGGAGAACCCTTCCGCGACAAAATGGTACAACCGGTAATACACGGAAATATCGAAGGACCAAACATATTAAAATAAATAGTAGAAACAAATCAGCAGGACAAGAGATGCTGGCAGCCTTAAATGTTTTCGGAATTGACAAAATTACAGAAATAATAAATGAAATATAAAAACAATAGTGATATAATGGAAAACCTAAGTAGATCCATTTTCATAGCACTACCAAAGAAGCCAGATGCAAACGGATTTGAATTCCCTCGGACAATCGGCTTAATGAGCGATATAAGATAAACTTAAGCGAATTCTGAAGAATAGAGCGCGCAGCAGAATTATACCGGAAATAAGACAAGAACAGTGTAACAAAGAATGCAATATTTATGCTCAAATGTTTAATTTTTTGTAGATTAAAGTTGACTGAAAAGCATGGAGCCGGAAGGGAGTTCCACAAGCGAGACGTGCAAGAAAAGAAACTGTTAGCATAGAACTTATGGTTACATTTAGCCAATTAAACTGTAAATTGATGAGACCTTTGCCAATCTAGTGCAGTGCTTAAATTTGAGAAGTCTAGGTACCTTAGCGAAGAATTTATGAAAGTATTTATAGTAAAGGCACAGGGAGTCATCATTATGGCAGTGTGAATATGACTGGAGACCCAGTAATATTGCTAATTCTTCTTTGGATTTTATCAAGAAGCTCTGGATATATAGCAGGAGCACCAGACCATATGCAGCAGCAATATTATAAGCATGGACGAATGATAAATTTATAGTTATGTAAGATAGATTTTGCAGATAAAAATTGTCTAACACGACACAGTGAACAAACTTTCTTAGCAGCTGACCTCGCAATGGATTCAATATTGCCTTTCCGCTTAATGTCCGCCGAGAACGTTAACCCGAGAAGTCGCAACGTTTCCTGGGGTCTAACACTTTCGGCCCAACCCCTCAACCTCCGACGTCTTACTCTCTGGGTTGAGGTGTCTAGTCGGTCCTAACCGAACTTAAGGGAGTGGCCGTATGTCCCCTGAGCATCCGTAGTTTATTCGACCGGTCCACTGGTTTAATCCTGCTTCCTGCCCACGTTGTGATTGGTTTGATCCAGAAAGCTGAAGTGATGTTCATCCATTCACGGTTGGCTGAAGATGTAGACATGGATGGAGAGTCTGTACTAAGAAATTTACAATGCAGCAAAATATATATATATATATATATATATATATATATATATATATATATATATATATATATATATATATCTGCAGAAAGCCGGACAAACAACTATTCAATGGTTGAATTGTTAATGACTTTTATATAGCAGAAAAGAATAGTATAGAAAAGAAACGGGTTACAGAAAAGAAAAGTAATTGACGTAAAAACTCATGGATTCTAGACACAGAGAGAGTGTATTGTGATTAACTTGTTGTTAAATCGTCTCAGAACGATATACGACTCTTGTGATGGGGGGGATAAGATTTCTGTGCGGGGCTTAAAGTTTATAGTGGCGTTCCTCCTTGGCAGTAGTAACAGTAGTAGTAATATTCGTGGTAGCAGAAACAGCGGTACTTATATCAACAGTACATGTTAGCGGACGCTCCGTTCCAATCTCTGACGTCACTTCCTCTCCTCCTCGAGTCTCCAGCTCGACTCTCCACTGTCTCTAGCCCAACTCTTGCTCGGGCTAATTCTCTTCTCCAGTCTCGCCAAGAATTTTCTCCTGTCTGCCACTTTTTCAGCATAACTACGCGTTTATATAGAAAAACACGGCTGATCATAACCGACCCTTGGCCTTACTACTTCGCACGCGATTATTACGCGTTCTGGCTGCTTCAACCAAAATCATGTGAATTCTAAAGTTCCTTATAGCTTACTAAGGTCTATTTCAATTTTTAACAGATAAAAATTATTTCGACCATTTCAATTGTCTTCTAATGACCCAGTTCCAATGGGTACAACTCCTGCCCTAGATCAGGTTTCTCCATCAGTAAACAAAATGCTCTGATCTAATTTTGCTACTCAGATCTATAGTAGTCAGTAGACGAGTAGTCAGAGTAAAATGCAATAAAGCTTTGGTATACGTTTATTCATTGGTTCTGTTTTTACACCAACATCCACCTCCGTATTAAAAATGCTTTTCTGCAATATTTTAAACTAAAAGTAATATTTGTTTTAATCCGGATTAATTAAACTTTAAATCAATTAATCTTGCTCAAATAAAGTTTCAGAAAAGTTTACTTTATTTTTGAAAGACATTTTAATAAAGAGTATTATGCCGTTTTGGTAGATTTGTCAACATGATAGATTATAGCGATTTCAAAAATAAAAACCGTTCCAATCAATTTAAATTTGATTTGAAATACAGCAAAGATTTTTGCTTATGGGAAATATTAAATTTAATCGATTAGTTAGCAATTGGAGGAGGCAATGTAATTGATAGCGGCTCGGATTGAGGAATCGGAGAGCCGAGTTCGAATTCCAGTCAAATCCATTACATTCCAGTACTTGCTAATATCCTTGAGAAAGGTATGAATTCTCTTCTTCTCTCTCAGCTATGAGTAAATAGCAGGACAAACTGAGTCCTATAGCCTTGGATTGCAGAAAGAAATGGCAATCTACTGTGGGAAAATATCTACCTTGTCAGTCATGTATCGAAAGATACATAATTGCCTAAGCGTGTATCACGCATGGTACTTAACTGACTTGCAATTCAAAAACAAAATTAATACAAAAAGTTTCAATACAGATTTTTCATTTTTAAAATGTATTTTAAACCTTTTTTTTAGGAGTGGATTTTTGGAGGCACCTATTTTAGCATCCTCTGTGAGAAGAATAGTTTTTTTTTTGCTTTGTGTGAAAAGGTAAATGTTGCGAATTCTCAGCAATAATTTACAAATATGAAGAACCGATTATAGATGATAAGTTTATCTATTTTTCGAAGCTGTCTGTCTATCCTCTTTCATATGTTGTGATTTTCGCACTGAAACTGATCCGGCTTAACAGATTGATTTTCTTAAGTGTAGTTTAAAAAAAAACAGAAATGTTAACAAGAAAAAAAGACACTGTCTGTCTTTGCGACTCCAAGATTTACGTTCACCACAAAATAACATCATGTCTCGCTTCTGCTGTGTGAGCTTTTCGTCATAAACTTTAATCACATTAGGTCCGCTTTTTATTAACTTAATTACAACGATAACGACTTCATTCTTAAGAGAATTTTTTCGTTGCTAATTTAATTTGCAGCATTTTTGAGAAATGAATCGGGCCTATTTCTGTGATAAAATGTTACCGAAAAAGATTTTTTTTCTTAAATTGGTCTAATAAGTTTTGGTTCGATACACTTGGACTTTAGTCTCAAGATGTAAAATTGCAGCCCAAGAAGGCTTAGATCATTCTCTGATAGGCATTAATTCATTCTGGGTAGGACAGAGTTTACAAGAAGACATATGAAATTTGTAAGAATGTAGAAAGGCTTGTTAGCGTCATTTTTCATGCGGAAACCAGGTGCCTGTGTAAATGCAATTTTCTTTATTAACTTTGTCACTTAATGATCTTGAACACGTACACATGAATTTATAAATTAACTCTCTCTCTCTTTTTCTCTCCCTTACACAATCAAGCGTGTAAAAGCACCGGCCGTACCACAACACACACACACACACACACACTGGTATACATACACAGACACTCGTACACACACGTACATATATACCTTGTATATCACATAATTCTCCACATTTAATTTTCCCTAATTAAAAGTATAATGAAGATATTCACGGAAATATTTGGAATACGCTGAATATTTCACATGATATATATATATATATATATATATATATATATATATATATATATATATATATATATGTAAGAGGAAGAGGTTATAGTAGTTCCAACGAGAGAAAAGTGTGTATATTAAAAAGAAGAGAGAAACGGCAAACGTTTTTTGTTGTAGCATGGATTTAAAAAAAAAAATATTATGCTTTATTTTCCATAATTTTGCTACACGTGTTTCCGGTCTCGCGACCGTCTTCAGGCAAAGGGTGGAGATTTCCACATATTATTAAAAATAATTAATTTTTTTCTTTATGTTTTTCGATGTTAAATATTCTCGATATGAGACATCTCTTTTTTTGTGTTAGTGATCCAAACGTCTTATGTGTGTGTGTGTGTCTGTGCGTTTATGTGCGTGTGCTTGTGTGTGCGTGTGTGTGTGTGAAAGTAGATAAAATTTCACTCATTTGAGCAACCTTTTTAGGAATTTTACTGGATTTAACACTTTTCGTCCTGTTACTGAATCTCTATGAAACATTTTTCTCGAATTAAAACTTATAAAAAACATTCGTAAAGTTTAAAAAACAAATATTTTGAACAAACAAATGAAATCGCTGTTATTGTAATAAAGAAAAAAAATGTCAGCCTTAATAGGAAAATCTATAATTCCGAATTTAGAATTTGAAGTCGTTTACCTATTGAACTGTTATATTTTTCAAATTTGCACTGAATCCAGAATAGTGAAAAAAGACCATCATTGCTGGTCATTTGCTGTCTATCAATGTAAACCTTTCTATGCCGTATGTTACACAAGTTTTCACATTGTTTATGGACGAATGAACAAGTTGGCTAATTAATAAAAAAAAAATTAGGTCTTCGGTAAATAATATCCAATGTTAGAATAAAACTTTTAATTGGGTTCTAGTTGCAAAACATAAATGACTCATTCCTAAAGATTAAAGTGTCATCATTGTTAATTTTATATCAGTTTTTTTTTCAGAATTTAACTTAAAACATTGTATACACATCGTCATGAACATAAAAAACAGATAGGCGTTCAAGCCTGGTCATAATGCTTCTCAAACTGTTGCCAACTTTAATAAAAATGAAGCTTTCACTTCTGATCGGATAGTACTGCGCTGGTTTTTGAAGTAGTTCCTCAGTGGGGATAGGAATCTTGAAGAACAAAATGGTAGAGGACGTCTATCTGCAATTCACAATCAACATCTGCAAACTCTATTTGAACAAACCCACATCAAAGTGTCAGAGAAATATCCCAGATAATTAGTGTCAGCATTTCAAAAATATAGGAACATCTCAAGAAAATTCGTAAAGTGAAGAAACTCGATAAATGATTTCCACATGAACTCAGTGAATGTTAAAGAGATTGACGTTTTGAAGTGTGTTCAATATTGCATATGCGAAATTCGAATGATTCATTTCTTGATCGAATATTGATTTGAAATTGATCTTTTATGACAATCGTAAACGATCGGCTCAATGGCTTGATCATGACGAAGGACCCAAACAATTTTCAAAACCGAAATTGCATCAACAGAAGATTATGGTGACTGTCTGTTGGTCCACTGTTGGCGTTATCCATTATAGATATCTGGAATCTGACCAGAGCCTCACTGCCAACATTTAGTTCCAGCAACAGGATGAAATGCACATTCCGTTAAGCAAAATTGATACTGACACTGGTTAATGGACGGAGGTCCAATTCTGTTTCATGACAATGCTTGGTCACCATGTTGCCAGGATGACACTGAGGCTAACCGACTTGGGATATGTGATTTTACCACCCCCCTGATCTCGCACCCACTGACTAACAGTTTTTCAAACATCTTGACAATTTTTTTAAGCCAAAAGACGTTCCGTTCCTAAAAAGATGCAAAAAGTGGTTTGAAAGATTTCTTGGCATCCAAACCTTTAGAGTTTTCTCGTAAAGGCATAAATAATCTTGTAACTCGATGGCAGAAATGTACAGATGGTCAGGGTTCCTCTTTTGATTGATTTATACACTGTTTAAATCCATTCATTCAGAAGTAAAAAATAATTCTAAAATTGGAGATTATTTTCCGAACAGCCTCATATCTTTGTAGCCCGTTTCATTCAGAAGATCATTAGTTTTATTCGCTGAATGCGATATACATTTGTTACGCATGAAATAATTACAGTAATCTTCTACCCCGAGTGGCTCTTGGGCCGTATATTGGGTGAACATTAGTATAAAAAATATTCCTCAAGAAAGCATTTGACTTCTTGGGTGACGGCTGTAGGCTTGCCTAAAATATAAATACATATAATCGCTACCACCTCGAACCCCCATCTTAAAATCCTTCGTTCGTAACCTAACTATTCAGTCTTTACTTTAACATAATTTTGCCCACTGAGAGTAATGCGACATTTGTCGATGATGAAAAGGATTGAAAAATCAGGTTTCAGGTATTTCTAAAGTTTCAAACTTACAACATGGCTATTAATTTGAGATTTCGAAATTCAGGGCATTTCATATGGATGGCCGCTGTTTATTTATTTGTAGCTTAATTGAACGCGCATAGATATTGCCGTCGTTCAGCAAAGAAACATTTAGATTTCAGTAAGTATATAAGGATAAAACATGAAGGACGTATTAGCTTATGTACGCATGTGTGGGGATAGCTAGCTAGCTATCTCCACACTTGCATACATAAATATGCAGAATTATATATATGAACGTATGTTTTTTTTGTGTGTGTGTGTGTGTGTGTGTGTGTGTGTGTGTGTGTGTGTGTGTGTGTGTGTGTGTGTGTGTGTGTGTGTGTGTGAGCGCGCGCTTATAAAAGTAAGATTTCTTCATTTCCTTTTGTCGTCCATTTTCTTTCCATTTCTAGCAGACGACCAAGGGCCAACTCTCTTCTTCCTCAGCAGCTGCTTAAACTTCCGACGGTTATGTGGAGACGTAATGGGAAAAGGTGTGGTATCGGTCATATTTCCTTCTCATTTGCTACTGATGTTTCGATTGAAAATGATTTTTAAAAAATCCATCTGGAATAATCTAGAGGACGGATCAAACGAATGAATATTTGACCATTAATTTCTTTGCTAAGCAAGTCGATATTTATACAGATTTGAAATTTGATTCGAGTTTTCAAAGAAAAACTATGTTTAATTGGTTCTGTGTTAGGTTTAGCGTTTTTGGCTATTCCAATCCGTCTTCGGATCTCAATGTCTCACATTTCTATCTATGTTAGAACACTTCCAAGATATTTAAATTTCTGTACCTGATTCATTTTAGTGTCTCCGACCTGTAAATTGCATTTTGGACTCATGTTTTTGCTGATGACCATGCATTCTATCTTCTTGTAGTTTATGCTTAGTCCTTTCTTCTCGCTCTCCTACGTTACCTTCTGTATGATGTTTTGTAGTTTCCTTTCCGTGTCTGCTATTAGCACTCTGTCATCTTCATAGCTTATATTGTGGCTGTCAATGATGTATCCTGGTAGGAATTGCCTCGCTGTATAGGTTGAATAGGTCCGGTGAGAAGACACATCCTTGCCTCACGCTCCTTTCTATTTTTGTATATCTGCTGAACTCATTTTTTATCTTTATGCAGTCGGTTTGCTGTCAGTAAAGGTTTGATTATTCTAATGTCTTTCCCGAATATGTCAAAGTTGCTGAGCAGCTCTAACAAATCTTTGTGGTGTACTTTGTCGAACGCCTTTGCATAATCTATAAATCACAGGTGCACGTTCTTCTGCATTTGCTCTTTCCGATAACATTTTGAGCATGAATATCTCGTTCCTTGTTTTGATGTCTTTGACGAACCCGCACGGTTCTTTTCTTATCACTGGCCTGATTCTGCTGCACGCTCTATTCATCAGAATTCGGATGATGAATTTTGTTATGTGGCTATTAGGATGATTTTTCGGTGGTGTTCACATTTGTTTGCGTTTAATTTCTTAGGCGGTGCCATGAAAATACATCTGCTTAGGTCTTCTGGTGTATTCCAAAAGCTAAGCACAATATTACGAGACAGGAAAGTTTCGTTGGAAACAAAGAATAGAGTACTGTACGGCAGCGAATACCAGATAATTTTCTCAAAGATGAAGAAGAGACTCGAAGCAACAGAAATGTGGTTCTACAGAAGGATGCTGAGGATACCATGGGCCGAGCAACGACGAGGTTTTGGAGGAAATGCGAATAAAGAGGAAACTTACACTTAACATCAGGAAGATGCAGCTGAAATTTCTAGAACACGTAACGCGGAAGGAGAGCTTGGAAAATCTGATAGACGGATAGCGGCAAAGAGGCGTAACCTACTTAATCGGCTTGAGGCTACAACGGGCAGGAGAAGGTGGAGGGCCATGATCGCCTACGTCCTGAAGGAACACAGCACATAAAAGTAGAAGTTAGGTTTAGAATATGATTTAAGAAAATCCAGAGATTCATCTGTTGGAGTTCAACCCTCTCATTCGAAATATATGAAACGATATCTCCATATCACAACATTAGAAGACCGAGGACAGCTTTAAGGAGACTTTTTCCTCTTTATCTACACCAGTGGTTCTCAAACGTGGTCCATCTAATATTACTGGGATTCCATACACAAGAAATAGCTTATTGGGGGATCCACGGTAATATTTTAGTCGTTCATAGAGCAATTTCACTTCGGAACGGTTCTTACAACTGAGAATTGGAATTTCTACAATAATCTACGCCATATTAAAATACTAAAATAGATAAACAACTCTAAAACCAGCAGAAAACGCGGTCAAGCGATGTAAGTTTGCGTCCCTCTGCCATATGTTTTGATTGTAAAAGTTGAACTGAGAAGGATATAGAAAGGAAGGATTATATATATATATATATATATATATATATATATATATATATATGTATATATATATATATATATATATATATAAAGGAAAATTATATAAAGATTATAATTCACTATATAAATAATAAATAAAAATATTAATTTTAAATATTAATAAAATATATTAATATAAATTGATTAATCTAAAATATTAAAAAAATAAAATATTGATAATAAAATTAATATATAAATTATATAATGATTATATATAAAAGAAGCAAATACATTTACTATTTCTATAATAGAATTCCTAAACTTATCTATTAGTAAAACATAAAAGAAAGTTTTTTCATTGAATGGTTATGGGGTTCCTGGGTAAAAAATGACCCATGTGTAATAAAGGTTGTGAACTATTGATCTACATTGAAAGTAACCGGGTTCAACGAGTACAAATATCAGAATCTTAATTTATTGTTTCACGTTTTATAAACACAATAGAAAAAAGAGAAAAATAAAAATGTGTAAGCATATCATATTTAGTCTCTGGCTGCTGCGCCAAAACATTTTATTTCCTTCTTTATGGTTGAACAGAGTTTAAATCATTTCGGAAAGTATACAATATAGTCACTAAAATAATTAAATAATCAATAAAATTGATTCGAATTATTTAAAATTATTCTTTGATAGAAACTCAAGTAAACGCGAACTAGTTTTCCAATTCATTTCTCTCAAAATGGTTTCCTCTTATTCCAAGTGACCTTTTATATATATTTGAATGCTTTCGTTTTTCAACAAAAAATGGTGAAAATTACATAAACTTCATTTATCACGGATGACGATTAATATGTATCTTATTGCAGAAGAAGAAGAATTTAATTTCGGAAAGTATTTTTATATTTTTGGCTAAAATGATTTTAAAATACATTACCAATTAACCATCACCAAAATATCAACAAAAATTGAAATAAAACGACTGTTAAACATATAAGAAAAAGTTCAGCTGCCACTACCCCAGGTTCTTGATGTTGCACTCAGACAAATTTACTTCTAGCACCTTAAGTTAGGGGTCGAATACAGATCAAATATTGATTTCCAAAGAAAATTGGCGAAAGATTCGGTGAACATTTTAGTTTAGTGCATTCTTCCATTTGTAAAATTCACAACATCGAGTATTTTGTCTCGACATCTTTTCATTTCTCGATAGATATTTGCCATAGTGCAGTTGTTAGCGAGCTGAACTTATGAAACTTTTTAATTTGTTCAATTCGTACTGGATATCTGCGTCTAAAATGTGTTTCGTATAAATAATAAATGCTTTCGTCTTTAAGCGTCGTTAATTTTGTTTTCTGTGTTATTCTCTTGCTGTCAAGGTTTTTTTTTCGTCATGTGGCTTCCAAGTAATCTATCGTCGTCCTTTCTTCATTATCTCTCTTTTTTTTGGTCTTTTTATCTCCGAGTGTCAACTTGGTCGCCTTTACTAACGTCTTTCACATTTTATAGACTCTTTGGAGACTAATTTAGTCAAGCGGTAACCTTCGAACGTTGAAGTAGCGTCTGTCGAGGCCTGGCCTAATTGACTGACCAGAATCGATAAAATAAGCACCAGTTACAAGTGTTAGTGGTCAAATTGATCAGAGATGTGAGTGAGGCTCTGGGTTCAGTTAATGGGACATGACACTACGTCAGCAGTCACTCGCGTTCTCTTACACATATACAGAAACACACACACAGACATAATCACACATTTTGAGAGAGGGAGAGAGAAAGAGGAAAAGAGAAAGAGATAGATAAAGAAGAGACATAGATAGAAAAAGAGAGAGAGAAAGGCATATAGAGAAAGAGAGAGAAAGGCATATAGAGAAAGAGAGAGAATCAGAAAGAGAAAGAAAAGAGAAAATATAGAATGAAAAAGTAAACTCGAAAGAGAAACAAAGAACGTGATAGAGAGAGAGAGAGAGAGAGAGAGAGAGGGGTAGAGAGAGCGAAACACACATACACACATGGATATGTATATATAGAGAGAAAGATATAGTTTGTATGTCTCTATGTATGTGTGGGTATTTGTGTGTGTATATATTTGTGTGTGTGTGTATATATATTTGTATGTGTGTGTGTGTGAGTGTGTGTTGGGTTGTTATTTAGTATTTCAAATCTCAATGTTTATTTTCTTCCCCCCCCCTTTGATCTTTTTTACACTTTCTCTTCATCATTCGTCTGCTTCCGTTTTCGTACCGGAACACAATATCATCTTCCCTTCTTCCACACATTTTCAATCTAACAATTAGAACAGAAAGGGTTATATCGTGCAAATGTTTGCTATAAAGATATGGAGACATTCACAAATCGATGTATTTATAAAAAAAATGTTTTTTAAGTTTCTGGTAAATTGTTATAAAAGACCGAAAGAGATATTTGCGCAAATTTCTATTTTTTCAAATAAAATCATTTTTTTGAATCCCTCTTCTCATTTTTCCTCATTATTGCCTCCTTTTCACGCAGAATTCAGTGACCTTTTTTTTAAACATATTCGTTACAGATCTATAGATTCATAGCCCTATTTGTACTACTTTATATTTATAGTTTATTTTTGTTTTAAATTCGTGTTATATTAATTTTATTTCTTTATTATTTTTTATTTTGTTTATTCATTTATTGATTTGATTTTATTTCTTTTCGCCCTCAAGTTTGGTTTTTAGATTAAACTTTATTATTCGTACTATAGTCTTTTTAGATACGATTCTAGGTATCGGAGTAGGAATTTCTTTTCGTGTCTGCGTTTAAGAATTTTTTTTTTTTAATCTTCCGTTTTGTTGTTATTATTCCCCGAAAAAGGTGACTGTTACTATTTTCTCCTCTAAGTAAAGGTTACTTTATTTTGACTTGTAAGCTGGTGTTTTTTTCTTGTTATTTTCCATGTTATTTTTTACGTGTTTGTATTTTGATGTTTGGGTTTTGAGAATGTTTGTTTTTGTTTGCATACTTTTTATTGTTACATGTCATATGTGAACAATTCTCTGTTTTCAGGGACATATTGTTTTATTCCTCTATATTTTTCTGCGACGTCCATTTAGTGGGTGTTTGTGATTTTTCTGTTGTGTGTTTTTTATGTTTTTCTAGCCTATTTTCACTGCAGCTATAGTTAAAAGACAATCTGCGGTCAATGACGTGCATGGATAGACCCGGGGATTCAACTCATGGCACGTTAACACACACCACGCCACACCATCATCACAGTGCCATGTTTACAAGTAAAGCCCATGCTTTCATGGTGTCTGCGAGATACCCAAAACCTATTATCAGGTCAAAAATTGCTCTGTGTTCGGTGTCTTGGTGTAAACGGGCATTGGTTGTCTTCTCCCATGAGAAAAACATATCTTCGAAGTGACCAGACCTGCTGAATATTTGTTTAATACTTCCTGCATTGAATGTGGATGGAATGTGAGTCACCGCAGAGAATTCTGGCCACGATCATTAAAGATCTAATGGCTGGCCACTGGGCTGTTCACGGTAGACAGTAAATACTTTTCATTAGGTATTCCTGGTCGACATGTGACACAGTATATCGGGGGATAACGAATATCCTTCACGACACAGAAATAGAATCCGTCCGGTGCCGATTATCAAGCCCATTAGAACTCCTTTGATTATTCACGTCACGTTACCTTGAGGAACCTATCAGATGCTTATATTGTCTCACCAGATGTCAGAGCAAAACAGAACATTACCATGATGTCAAGGTACAGCAGTATCACCTAACATTAGCTTAACATACTGCCACCACTGCTGCGATGTCATATATATATATATATATATATATATATATATATATATATATATATATATATATATATATATAATTTATTTATTTGTATATAGAGTCGAGTTCGAATTGCAGTTGGGTTCGTTTCATTCACTTACATGCAAATATCCTTGGAAACGGTATGAATATAATTCACCGATATATCACAATTAACACGCCCAACAAATACAAATATCTTAGGTTTTTGATTTACTATAAAAATTCAAAACGTATAATCTAATTTTTATAATAATTCCGCACCTAAAAATTCACCCTATGTAAAAAATAAAGTTGTTTATGAATTCTGATGTCCTCTGGGAGATTGTATCTCCAATACTAATAATCAACAAACAACATAAAATTGGTTATACATGCACCACATTCTCTCGTAGCTTGACTTGTAACTTGCCAAAAATGAGTGCAATACGAGTATATATCGATTAGCGTATCACATACAACCTAAATACTATTCATATAAGGCAAATTTTAATAGATAAAACCCAAATATTATACAGGACGCATTGAAAAGAAAACTCAACATTATAGAAGGTATTATAATATTAAATAAACAATTAACATTAAATAAAATATATTTTACCCCAGGAAATCGTATATTGAAGTGTGTATAAAAAAGAACACGAATAGATATTCGAGACATGATTTTCCATTTAACCTTTACAAATGACTGTTACTGTGAACTGTTTCCAACCCTAATTCCAGAAATTTAAAAACGCCATAATTTAGTTAAATAAACCCTGCTTACCACACATGATAACACCTTTTCTTAACAATGACTGAGATAACTGAATGTTCTTGAATACAACAGGAAAAAACTTTCGACAATTTATTTATTTCAATCCCGGTAGAATGGAAAGATATAAGAAAAAGTTGACAAGACAAACTTTGTTGGTGCCATTTAATAAAACTTGTTTGAATATATATTTGTTACTGTTAGGCATTATTTATATAGACACAAATATTTAAGTAGATGCTCTGTTTATAATAAACTGTATTAACAACATCCGAGAAATTTCCTATAAAATATGCACCCTCGACAGAAATCGAACCTGTATCCTACACGAAACTGTCATATAACCTGACGTGCTAAACCAGTTTAGCTACGAAGGAAGAATCTGCTTATCAAGGTCGATTTACTGCTTTTAAACTATAAATTTCTCATGATTTCCCTCGAATGTTTATATCTGCTCGAAGCTTATCTCAACATAAACAAATTACGTTATTTATTATGAAATGGACTAAGTCCGACAATTATTTTAATATATTTTATTTTTATAGGTTATCTATATAGACACAAATATTTAAGTTAATGCTCCGTTTATAATAAACAGTATTAACAACATTTAAGCGGGTGAATGTCCGAGAAATTTCATAGAAAATATGTGTCCTCCGACAGAGAATTTACTTAAGTATTTGTGTCTATATAAATAACGTATAAACAGAAAATATATTAAAATAATTGTCGGTCGGACTTAGTCCGTTTCATAATATATATATATATATATATATATATATATATATATATAGTTTGAGAAATTTTCGGAAGAAATCTATTTGTTTAGTTTATTTAAATAGATAAGGATAAGCCAAATCCGAATTATGATATAGCGAAAACGTAGTTTTACATAAGCATTTTATATAACCATTTCTATAAGCATTTATATTTTATATAAGTATTTCTCATGTAAGTTTCAACTTGAATATTGCAAAAATCCTTTCCTTGTATGCTCATCGTAATGTTAGCAGTTTTTTATGCTAACCAAGAAAGTTACTAAACAAGAAAATTTCAGTGTGGAATAGAATTATGGGATATTGTCATAAGTTTAGGTTAGAGTCTTTAAGAAAGAGTTAAGTCAATTTTTTCTACATGGATTTGAATTCGCTTTTTCGTTGTATCGTCACTGCCCGATGGAAACGAATGCTCACCGTTTGAAAATGATCTTAAGCTAAGTATAACTTCATTATACAAGGGTCATTCAATAAATAAGGTGGATTTTTCGGTATAAGGACTTCTAATACATATAGAAGCTTACTTTTTTTTTCAACGTAGTCTCCCTGCACTGTCACACACTTTTCTCATCTGTGCACAAGCTACCGTATTCTCTCAGCGTAAAAGTCTTTGGACTGATGTCTCAGCCAGTCACTCACAACACTTTGGACTTCATCGTCACTTTTAAACTTCGTGCCTCTCGTGAACGCTTTCAAGGGACCAAACAGGTGAAAGTCTGAAGGGGCAAGGTCTGAGCTGTAAGAGTGATGAGGGAGCAGTTCCCAGTCCAGTTTGTTGATGGTCTGCACCGTTTGGGCTGCTGTGTGAGGTCTTGCGTTGTCATGATGCAAGATGAATCCTTCTGACTGATGACCCCTGCGTTTGTCCCAACAGATACGCTCAAAGTCCTTGCAATGTCATCCACTGTTACCCTTCTGTCAGACTGAATGAGGTCATTGACTGATTCGATCATCTCAGGAGACCTCACTTCTGTAGGCCCCCCCCCCAGGCCTGTCTTCATCCTCAACACTGCTCCGTCCTTCTTTAAACAATTTAGCCCACTTGTAGATTTTTTTTGGCTGAAACATGTGACAACATACACATTTGACATTGTCCTATGAATTTCAACTGGTTTGCACCCTTCAGCAACCAAAAACTTGATAACTGACCGCTGTTCAATCCTGGAGCATGCTTCTTGGTCGGCCATCTTTGCTAATCGCCAAAACTCTCAAAGTTTTTTTTAATCTGCAAAAGAAATTAAATTCATGTGAAAAAAAAGTAAAACAAAAAAAAAAAAGAGTAAGCTTCTATCTATATTAGAAGTCCTTATACCGAAAAATTCACCTTATTTATTGAATGACCCTCGTATTAATACATAAATAATAAGACTAAAACGGAGATTTTATATAATGATGACATTACTGCCTATAATTATTAGAGCACCGGGAAATGACCCATGTAATATCGCAAATGAATTGGAACAATTATACTATGAAGATTTGAACCGGTGCAAACGAATACATCACTTAATTTGCCGAAAATACTTTCTGTTACTTGATCTGCAAGGATATCCCTGGTTTTTAGGTACAAGAGCTTATATGAATAGTTAAATATATAGTTTTAAACTGTTATAGAGGAAAAATTCTCAATATCAAAGATAGAGCGTTTATAGAAATTGACACAAGAATGAACATTGCTTAGTGATTGTCTGAAGAACACATCGAAAAGTGTAACTGACAGTCACCATGTAATGCTGATTCCTATGTCCACAGTGCCTATATCGGTAGTAATAGTTATTGAGACTTTTGTAAAGTGTTTGTGTACTAAATTTGTCAGTAATTATACGAAAAGTGTTTCATGACTCATTTTCAAATTATTAACTTTGAAGTTTGCAACAAAAGTGTTTTTTATTTTACTAAAAATGATCCGATCGTTATTTGACGCTTGAGCGATGAAAAAGATGGAAGTCATTGGATAAAGCATCAGTTTCATGGCCATTCTGATAAAAATCGACGTCTATCTAAAAAAAAATCTTTTGACAACATAAGGATCCAACGAAGATTATAAACGCTTTTCATCGATCACTCACTGAAAGGATAATCGATATTTGGGCGAATTCTAATGTCTGTTCTTATTTAGGATTGGACACAGCAAGATTTAGACGCAAGGGAATTTGATTTTTATTCGCTGCCAAATTATCTTTTACGTCCAACATTTGAGATATTCCCAAGTCACAAAAGAAAAGTGGAATACTTGCAAAATATTTGATTCTTTAATTTCTTGTAAATAAAGGTCACAGAACTGTTTTCTTTGGTTAACATTTAATATTTCGAATCACTTTCGTTTGCTTTGTTTCTCTTTGTTTGAAAAAATAAAAATTGATCAACAATTTCATTTTTGTCGAATTTTATTAGTTGGCTTGGAAAATTTATTCCATCTTATTTTTCTGATTGCGATTTCTCATCGTTTTACCTAAAAATTCCTAATTTTGTTGATTTTTGCAAGAAGTGAAAATCCCAGAAATTCAGGAATTTCCTGCTTGCACGTATGTAAATAAATGTTCATAGTCTTGATTTTTATTATCTAATTAGACAGTGCAATATTTATTTTTTTTATTTATTTCAGGCTTGAGGGTCATTATGAAAGGAAATAAGCAATTGTTAGTTTCCAAGATGTGTGAGATTCTATTATGCGACAAGGACATTCGCTTTCAAAATGTCAATAAGGGAAGGAAAGACATTTAGTTATTCCATTGGCAACCATTCACAGATAAAAACATCTTGTAAGGAATGATGTTATGTCGGGAAATTCAAGGTTCGACCTAGGAATTAGATCAACTTCAATGTCAACCGATATATACGTTCAAATTAAGGGTCAACCTTATAGGGATCGACACGCACAAGTTCAAATTAGGGGCCAGCCAAAGCATTTAGATTACTTTGAGATTGACTTATAGATTAAATCAAACTGTATCGATCTCTAAACGAGATCAACTTAAGATAATTCAAGACAGATTTCTCTTAAGACTTTTGTTAAAATAAAGTCTCTGGTTGAACCACGTTTCATTTGCATTTGGAGCGCATGAAAATTCATCATGATGTCAATATTTATTGGCAAGAAAATGGAAATTTTTAATAGAAACAAAATTTTCCTCATATTTGCCTTTAGTCGATTTGCCTTTATAACATAAGAGATACAATGATGAGGCAAATAACTCTAGGTTAAATGTGACTATCGCTTGGTCGTAATGTAATTATGGGGAAGTGGTTTACACAAGCCTCTATCTACTCTCGTTTCTCTGTGAACAATCGTGACAGAGTTCACGGATAACTGGGGTCATATCCTTTTCAAGATTGTGGAGCGAACTCGCCTCAGTCAGAATTCTAACTTCTGTTCCATCATTTCTGATTATGTTCTACTTGTCAATTCAGCTTTGGTTTGGCAAATAATTTTGGAAGTAAAGCAAACAAAACTGATGACGAGATTTAAAAAAAATGCTGGGTTTCAAAATTCGTATTTTGAACTGTTTTCCTAAATATGGAAAATCTCCTGTTAAGAAATGATACAAGTTCAACAAAAAGTTGGTAATTAAATGTGTCGTTACCATTTTAGTAAAAGTGATAGCCGAGAGATTAGAATGGAAATGAGTAGCTATGGCCCCCATTAAGTAGTTTTCGTTGGTCAGATCGCATAAAAAAAGTATTGAATATTTCGCAATAACACATAATGCAGTCGGGCATGACTGCTGAAGCAGCTGATGATTATTCATGGAAAGACAATAAAGGCAAATGAATGATTGTCTATCTCTTGTCTTAACATTTCCGTAATAACTAGACATATAAAATACATCAATCCGATGTTATTAAGTCGTATAAGCTTGAAAGTAATGCAGGAGAGAAAGGCCTCAATCATTGCAAGTGAATAACGGTCTTTTTATACAAAAGATTACTTCTGATCAAGTGGACCGTGTTTAACTTCTGCAGGAGGCTTTGTCGACCGGACGGCGTCCAACGGTAATCAAATGGGAAACGGATAACAAGTATTTGAGAGTTAATATATTTTGAACAAGCAGAATTCGCCCCCACACCCTTCAGTGGGAAAAATGAACGAAGAGTTCCATCTGTTTCTTTAGAATCGTAGAACTTTAGATGATGAGACAATTGCTGTTTGTGACAATTCGACCGAAACCATTTTAGATGGCAATATTCGATCTTTTCTTTTTTTTTATTTGTCTCTTTCGTTCCCTATCTCTCTCTGATTCATTCATTACTTCTTCTTTCTTTTTGCTTTTATACACACGTTGTTTTCCTTTCTCTCTTTTACTCTCGCACTGTCACATATACACGCTCTCTATCTTTCTTAGCTTTACTTAGCAATTTTCTCTCATTTACCTCGTCTATAATTTTGCTTTTTATCTTTCACTTTTGTCCTCTCTCTCTTTCTCTCTCTCTCTCTTTTTCTCTCTCTCTCTTCCTATTTTTCCCCATTCGATTTCCAGTCAAGTTCGTTACGTTCACTTTCATATAAATATCCTCCAGAAAAATATGACCCCCATCTCCCCCCATGCTATGGTTTAAATAGTAGGGTCAACTGGGCTGTCTATCCTTGGTTGGCAACCAGTCTAGGATAAGGAAAACTCTGAATTCAAAGCATAGTCACCATATCTGTTTAAAGACATGAGTTTCGGATACTATGTCCTTAAAGCAAAAATTATAAGTTTCAACAACTTATAGATAATCCCACTAGAGCGAAATTATTCAGAATATTGTTGATACCATCAAGCATTGGGCCCTAGGAAGGTGCAATTTTATTTTTTTTTATAAATATTAAGGCTTCTATCCAAAAGGAATCTGGCTATAAAAAATAAAAATTTACTGAATCAGAGAAATGAAATGGCTATTTTGCCGTCATTGTCAAAAATTTTCCTTAAATAATATTTAAAAATAAAATTAAAAACGGAAGCTGGTATTTACTTAAATTATTTAAAAATTATTTAAAATTATTTTTTCCTATCAAATATTAGTATCGTCTATTAGTAATTAAAATCGAAAATATTTTAAAATTGTAGTTGAATAAAACATATTCTAACCTAAACATCCCCCCCAATCTTTGAGTATACAAGTAGGAAAAAAGGCCGAAAGACTTTTTCGCCGTTAATAATAAAAAAACCCAGACGATATGCATTTAACGGATGTCAGAATTCGTTGAAAAAATACCCCCTACCCTCCCTAAACTTAACCCCTTTTTCGAACGTAATATACAAAGATAGTTAATAAAAATGAACACACTATGACCCCTTGCCTGAATGATTGGATTTCCCGGTATCCTTGGTAACAGCGAATTGTGAATTTATGTGTGCGTTTGAAACTCAGTAAATTTAAAAATAAGTTATTTCAATATTCGCTTGAAGATGAAATGGAACTAATGCTTTGATTTAATTATAAAATTAAATTTGAAGTTTTTAGCTTCCATTTTTGAAACATGATTATTACTGTGTAGCGAAAAAAACATATTTTATATCAATTAATTTATAATATATATACATATATATATATATATGTATATATATATATATATATATATATATATATATATATATATATATATATATATATATACTAAACTAAGTTTAAGACTTAATCGATGGGTTGCGATAGAGAGAAGCAGTTCCGCTCTTCCGAGTGGGGAGAGTTTGTCTTGAGAATCATCGTTCGACTTCGAGATTGTTGATCTTTTACTGAACTTGAACACCGACACGAATAGGAATTACATACCTAGCGATGACCAAATGATTGGATATTTGTAATTTACTCAAATTTCGTCTCGTACGAAACTAGAATATAGAAGCAACAAGTCAGGATTGAACCTGCAATAGCAGGTTTGCAAAAATTGTCCAGTAACCATTGTGAGGTCAAGCTTCATTTTTTTTCATCATATTATATTTTCTTTTTCACATTCGCATAATTTTCATTCCCCGTTGGGTGCGCTTTTGATTTTCGCAGTCGCCTAGTACAAGAGGGGATTACTTTGAATTTGATACCAATTGAGTGTCTAACAACACTGTTAGTGAATTACTGATTCTTCCACGGCAATAACATATTCCACAGGACCAATATTTAACGCGGGAGACACATAAACAGTTTCATGTAGGTTAGAGAAAGAATTGCAGAGTTCTATTGGTATATTACCACAACTGATTATATCATTTTCGCGAAGTCTGAAAGGTACTGCCTAGAATATGGCTCTCTACGAGCAATTCCAGACTACCCTATGTGATATATACGTATCTTAGAGCAAAAACGTGTAGATGTTCAAACTATTGTTTGTGAAGGCAGTTCTCATTGGGCCTCGTGTCAGACTAAGCTATTCATTAATATTCACAAGGCTTTTCCTTTTTCTTGTACATTTTCCATAAATGTTTTCTATACCTTCTCTTTCTTTAACATATGCCTTCCCTTTCTCTCTCTCTCTCTCTCTCTCTCTCTCTCTCTCTCTCTATCTATCTATCTACCTCACTCTCTGATGGTTACATTTTTCATTTTCTCTTTTCAAAATAGTGCAAGAGACCATTTTAGTTATCAGTTTTCCCTCTTGAAATTCTTAATATTCTCTGAGAAGTGTTTTTATTAGCAATGATTGATTACTGAATATATGGCTCGATGCCAAAATTGCAACAAAGGTAGAAAGGGAAATGGCCACATTAAAACACGAATCAGAAAAGCGAACGTTGCTATTTTATCCAATTCTACTCGAATCGAATGCAGATAGAGAAGTGACATTGATTCTACATCTTTATTACGAAAAGAATTTACCATGAAAACAATAAAAATAATAAAATAACCAGGACTAGACAACAGTTGACCGCCCCCTTAATCAGATGGTCATTTTAAAATCTGCACTGAATTTATACTGTACTCATCCATTTCGCTAAATCAGCAAATCGTAAACAAAAGTAAAAAAGAAATAAAAGCTTTATATATATATCTATATATCAGTGGACATTGAAGTCAACACCCAGAGCCGACAGTTTGTTTCATACTTAAGCACAATCGTCAGGGCATATATATATATATATATATATATATATATATATATATATATATATATATATATATATATATATATACATACATACATACATATATATATATATATATATATATATATATATATATATATATATATATATATATATATATATATATGTATGTATATATATATATATCTGATTAAAAATATAGTTTTGAAGTATGGTATATTTATGGGATAAAGTGTGAGCCAGTGGCTTGTTTAAGCGAAATCTTCAGGCCTGAATATTGCATTTAATCATAAAACAGACTGTCGACACCTGATGCTGACCTGAATGTACAACCCCTACATATATATATATATATGGGGGGTATAAAGAGAGAGAGTATCACTAACTTCTCAGTTCAAACTACTTCCAAAATTTGCACAATTACAATATTTTATAAGTTGGTAACTTTTCAGCACTGTTTTCGGAATCCACAAAAAATTGGTGGTTATTCTCAAAGATTAAGTTGAGTGTAAATAATGCGCATGCGCGAAGAGGAAGTCTGAATAGTTGAACTACATGATTGGTTCCCGATGGGTGATGGAACATATCAGCAAGAAGAGATAATATCAAGAGGATAACAAAGGAAGCAATATGAAAACTGGAGAAGGAAACTTTATGTCTATGCATATATATATATATATATATATATATATATATATATATATGTGTGTGTGTGTGTGTGTGTGTGTGTGTGTGTGTGTGTACACATGACCCAGTAACCTTTATACAGCCAATTCGCAGATATAAAGCAAACGCATCTTGATAAGGAGGATTTTGAGAGACTTATCACTGCTTTACTATTGGCCAGTTTCATATTGAAAGTAAATATAGTAAACATTGATTGGACAGTTTTAAAGATTCCTAGGGGAGATAAGCAAAGAAAAAGAGGTGAAAGGACATTGTGTGTACGCGTGTGTGTATGTGTGTGCGCGCGCGCGAGAGAGAGAGAGAGAGAGAGAGAGAGAGAGAGAGAGAGGGAGAGAGGGGAAGCATGGGAAAAGGGAAATGAGAAATATTCATGATAGAGAATGGACGGCATCTTCTAAAGATTTTTTGTTCTGTCAGACGTTCCAGCAGACAGCGAGAATTTCGAATTCTGAAATTACATATAGAATCCATTTGATCCCAAACTGAAATAATTAATTAATATCCTACATAATTTTGATTGTTTTTATTAACTTTCTGTAATCGTCAACGTACCACACAAAACGATCCCAATGATCCCTCCTCTCCCACTCTCTCTCTCTCTCTCTCACTATATATATATATATATATATATATATATATATATATATATATATATATATATATATATGAAGAAATATACTCTTAAAGTGTGCTATATTTATGGGATAAAGTGTTCAATATTAGAGATAGAGCGTGTGTAAATATGAAAGTGAACATAGAAGTCAACACTTAGAGGTGACAGGCTGTTTCATGCTAGACGCAATCGTCAGGCCACCGAAGCCTGACGATTGCGTCTAGCATGAAATAGCCTGTCACCTCCAATCGTCCAGAATCCAAGCTCAGAGTTCAAAGAAAAAACCTCCAAAACGAGTAAAGCAAAATTAACTACGTAAAGTGCTCAATACACTAAGTAGAACGAATCTAACTATGAACCTAAAGAGCCAAGCAAACCTACCTAGGTTTCACCTACACGGATGTCAGGGTCAACTGGCCAGTTGACCCTAACGAACGATCCGTATAGGTGAAACCTAGGTAGGTTTACCTGGCTATTTAATTTCATAGTTATATATATATATATATATATATATATATATATATATATATATATATATATATCATTGGAAAAAGTTTGGGTATTTGTCATACACTACTAAATGATTTGATATCCTGTTATCATATTTGAAATGGATACTTATTGAAACCACAGGAAGAGGTTTTTGTTCCTCATGGTTTTATCTTTAAAATTAACAATCACCATTTACAACCATTCAGTATAAGACTATAAGTTTTTCTTTCATCATTAATATCCCGAAACAAATACATTTGTATATATTGAAAAATAAAAACACAAAAAACAATATGACTGAATAATTTCTCTTCCCAAATATATTTTCTACTTTTCAGAATATGTCTTCATTGATGGTTAACAAGGAATAAATTAAATTTATTTTGTGTTTCATTGACGCTACTAATTGCTACTAATTGCTACTAGTGTGATGATATTAACCATCGTGGCTCATATACTAAACTCTTTTAGTGCTGCCGTAATTAAATTATTCGATTTCAATATTAAGGCCCTTCAAATTATTTGCTTTGTCGGTGATGTTAGACTGATTAGAAACAATTAATGATCACTTTCATCTTTTTTTCTCTCGCTGCTCGATCGCTATTTCAACGGAAAGACGATCTGCACTCCTTCCTTCCACCAGTTTTTACCTCCACGGCTAAGACCCACCATGCCACGCCCATTGTAGCAAACCACCCTCATTTCCCTTCATATTCTGTTGGTTAGATATAAGTTGCACTCGAGTATCTTCTTCCTACGAACCGTTTATTTGTGGAACCGGCTCCCAAGAGGATGCTTCCCCGACCACTACAATCTTAAAACGTCCATAGTCAACCATTATCTTCCCCACATATCCTTATAAAGCGTACCTTTTACTCTGTAACCCCTCGACAACAAGTGTGTCTTGTACAGAGTGAACATCATTGTACAAAAAACGAACTCCGATGAACATCTTCATAGATAATGGAAATATTTAGTCGTATTATCCTTCGTATCTGTTCTGATGTAAAGTTATCTTGAACTTTAAGAATATTAGAATGATTTTTACATAAGATATTATTCCTATAAGGCTGTTTACTAAAGTTTCTCAATCTCTGAACTGCAGCAGACATTTCTATCTTACTCAACTGAGCCCCAAAACTGCAAAAACGGAGATTTTCGTCATCCGAATAGAATGAATTAATGTCAGATACAAATTTTATTTAAAAAACAGAGTTAACGTTTTCCTGTGTATTTGGTAGGTAATCATGTAATCTATTTAGAAGGCTTTAGGCAATTTAATAAGGACGCTAAATGTTTGTAATTGAAATACATTTGTAGATTTTATAATGGATAATGACTATCATTTACAGACGATTAATAATAATAATAATCTAAAGATTACACCGCCATAAACCTGCATATAGAAAGACATGCCAAATGTCAAATTTACATTTGAAATTCGAATTCCCACTCGGAATGACATCATTACTCTTGTATATAAACACGTGCAACAAAATAAATCCTACATTTGCCTTGATAAAGTGCCTCAGAGGAAGAAACGCGCCGACTAATAATAGTTTGCATTTTTTTTCAAATATATATATATATATATATATATATATATATATATATATATATATATATATTCAAGGAGTTACAGGGTGTTGAAAAATTAGGAACAGATCCTTTAATAATAAGCAGGAAGAAGAAAGAGTAATCAGGATGAGAGAAGATAGCGATTGACATTGCATTTAAATTTTTGTAGATTAAAGTTAGTTGAAAAACATAGAACCGGAAAGGGATTCCACAAGTGAGAAGTGCGAGATAAGATAGTGTTAGAATATAGATTACGGCCAAATCTAGCCAGCTCAACTGTAAATTGATGAGATCTCGATGCTAGTCTAGTACTGCGCTTAAACTCAAAAAGTCTAGTCTACCATAGCGAAATATTTATAGAAAAGACGCAGAGAAGCAACCTTACGGTTGTGGGGAAGTGACTAAAGCCGAGGCGCTAGATCAGAACCAATAATATTGCTGATTGGATTTTATCAAGGAGCTCAGGGTAAATAGCAGGGGCACCGGACAATATGTGGCAGTAAATTTCTAAGCATGGATGAACGGTAGACTCATAGATATGGATTCTAGAGAGAAAAACTGTCTCACACAACATAGTGAAACCACTTTCTTAGCAGCTGACAATATATATATATATATATATATATATATATATATATATATATATATATAAATATAAAAGTGAACATAGAAGTCAACACTTAGAGGCGACAGTCTGTTTCATGCTAGCGTCTGACGATTGCATCTAGCATGAAACAGACTGTCGGCTCTAAGTGTTGACTTCTATGTTCACTTTTATATATATATATATATATATATATATATATATATAAAATAGTAAATATAATTTACTATTACCCGATAATAACAATAATTAATGACAGCGCAACATAGGAAATGTTGGTTTAAAAAAGCGAATTTAAAATCTGAAGCAGACAAATCTAGACTGATTAGCATGTCTTTATCGAAGTTGTTCAATTCCACCTGATTCAGTGGCCATTCACGTAGACTAAATCCGGACATCTCCAAATCTTCAGCGGCTGAAAAACTGCAATTATTGTCACTGTTAGCAAAAAGCCTTCCATCTTTTCCTTTTAACTTTCCACTGAGAATAAATCTCATGTTGGTATGTCCGGAGATTTCGTACATAGAGACTCTTTAAAAAAGGTTCCAGTTGAATTTCTTCCGTTGTTTTGGCAATTTTAAATGGTACTTTTCACAGCGCCCTGTCTCTATGAGATAGCAGAAGAAAATGATTATGCTGCAAATAAATAACACAAAGTTGTTTAATAAAACCGGCACACACACACGCGTATGCGCACATACCTCGCCACATATACACAGACACGCGCACACGCAATTATGTGATTACATGATTGCATTTAAATATTATCTGATTCTCAATTAACAACTAAAATACAAGAAATAAAGCGAAAACACCCAGCTCTCCTGATGAGTACCATATTTAATCCAATTTTGACCATGAATTTTTAGCTAACACAAAATTAAATATGTCCTGATGATGACCCGGTGGAGTGTACTGAAAGTGTTTTCCTTCAGAATGTTAACTGCAATTAGGCGCCTGCAGTCAAATGACTTAACCGTTTGTTATTCGACATGTACTAAAATGCACCATCATCATTTCTCTTTCAGACAAAAGAGAAATGAGTTCACCTCGTTTGTGATTGTCTTGGGGGTCGTGAACAACGGCACAAATGTCATGCTGACCAATTTCTTCCTCTATGACCTTAGGTTCAATACCAATGCTAACATTGTTTTATTGTATAAACTATTTACTAATTTAGAAAATATGCAGATGTCTTCTATTGAATATGTTTGTTTGCCTTTAGAATGTTCAGTCAGCTACCTGGTGCCGTTACCTGGTGTTTATAAATGAAAGGTATGAATCAAGCTCTATGCTTTGTCGCATCGTAATTCAAATTAGCTTTGTCACGATATCTGACTCACTGAAGATCAGCTGAATTAATGTGGAATCTACATTCTCCTTATTACTTGTCCAGACAAAAGCTGCCATATCCATTGTCAGCGTTGACAGACTGAGGATGTAGAATGATTAGTGTACATCTCTTTAGGCTGTTTCGCTCTGCTCACTCCACATGAAAATACATAATTAAAAGATAGTTTGTGTAGTGTCAGCTGGTGGCAATAAGACAAGTTCTGTTGAGATTTGAACGGAGACAAGCGGCGTTGTAATCATCAGTGCTAGAATTTGAACTAAAGCAATCTTCACTCACCTTCAGAACCAAATATTAATTTCATTGCTAGAGTAAATGAGGGTGCTACATTGTTTTGTATTAAAATGTCAAGTGAAAGAAAAAAGAATTGAGGGAATTTTCCAAGATGAAAGAGTTGAGAGAGAGAGACAGAGACAGAGACAGAGAGACAGAGATGGGGGGGAGACTAATCTGGTATTGACGGGATTTCAGGATTGGTTAGGATTACTTCCATATTTGACGGCTTCCGTGATCAAGAGACGTCAAAATTCCGCTGTTAAATTGTTTCGTCTGCTCGTTGGATTTGAGAGAGCGAAACTGTTAAAAATGATCTGTTTGAAATTGAAAATTGCCCCGAAGTGTTACTGATAGCCCCAGTTTTAAATCTAGGCTTACTTTTTCCTCAGAGGTTAGCGTCTCTGGAATTCCTTTTTAGTCTGGGCGAAAAGACAGACTTGAAGAAGAACGAGACGCGATAACTGATGACTAAAGAAGCAACGAGAGACAAAAAATAAATAAATAAATAAATAAATAAAGAGCGAAAGGGAGCGACAGGAAAAAGAGGAGATGGAAATAAAAGTGAATGGCGAAGAAGAAAAAGTTATCAGAATTAGGCGGAGAGGAGGAGAACAAAATCGTGCACCTGATAGAAGGAACGAAAGAAAATGTGAAGAAAAGAATGAAACGTCGAGAGATTTTCAAATATTTTTTACTTTTTTCTGTGCGTAGAAATACAGGTTTTTGAATAAATTTCTAAATTTCTTTTTGATAAATTTCCTCAAAGAAGGAAACTTGCTTTTTCTCTTGTCATTTATTTAATCTATCTATCTCTATCTCCTTTGTCTATCTATTTATCTATTTTCTGTCTGTACGTATGTGTGTGTTTGCTTGTGTGTGTTGAGAGAGAGAGAGAGAGAGAGAGAGAGAGAGAGGGGTAGAGAGAGAGACAGTGAGGACAAAATAAATAACACTGCATGTCTACTGCTAGTTTAACGCCCCAATGAGATCTTCTGTCCAGATCTTAGTGTGAAAATCGCATTAAGGCATGGAACTGACAGTCACCTTGCAAATTTCAATCCGAGATTGACACTGTCTACATCTATAAACGCTCAGTCTATGATATTATTGATCACTCCCTAATATAAATGTATTATTTTAAATAATCTATCTATCTATCTATCTATCTATCTATCTATCTATCTATCTATCTATCTATCTCCCCCTCTCCCCCCTCTCTCTCTCTCTCTCTCTCTCTCTCTCTCTCTCTATATATATATATATATATATATATAAAAGTGAACATAGAAGTCAATACTTAGAGGCAACAGTCTGTTTCATGGTAGATGCAATCGTCAGGCCTGACGATTGCATCTAGCATGAAACAGACTGTTGCCTCTAAGTGTTGACTTCTATGTTCACTTTTATATTTACACACGCTCTATCTCTGATATTGAGCACTTTATCCCATAAATATAGCACACTTTAAGACTATATCAGGGATCAAAAGTTAAGGAACCTTAAGAGCAAAAAAGCTTTCTATTTATGGAAGCTGAAAGTCTTTTTTTCTGGGTGGGCTTATTTTGAGAGACAAAAAACATTTTGTAACGTCACAGATGAAGCGAGTTATCAATCTGCTTACATTCTTTCAAAAAATGGATCAAAATTCAGCTTTTTTCGAGGGTTGGTAATAAACTTTTGTTAAACAATAATTATGTAATTCTTATAAAACCTTGGGTTTTACAAGAATTACATAATTACTGTGAAATGTGTAATTACAAAATGTTTTTCACAAAAGGCAAAATAATCAAATAATTATAATCATCTTTATATTTTAGTTTATTGCTAATAGTTTAGCTTTTATGGCTCGCAAAACCCTCACGAAAATGCTAAATAACCTTTTGTCCACAGAATTATTAGCCGATAAATATGAAACTACATTGACTAGAAATATATTAAAGGCAGAAATATTTTGTATTTATATATTTAGACTACAAGACCACCATTTTAGTCTCTGACTAGAATGCAAAATTAGGAAGTGCCAAATTTGGAAAATCATGCTATTTGAAATCAGCAAAAACACAAAAACTCAAGAGGACTCCTGAACTATAAGCTTTTTCGTTTCTCATCGAGGCCAATATATTCAAATTTGATAGAAATCTGGGATTGTGCACATGGGAACTCTCGAAAATTTGGTTGAGGTCATATGGAATCACACACACACACACACACACACACACACACACACACACACACACACACACACACACACACACACACACACATATTATAATATTTTTATTATGATAAATTACAATAAAAGATATTACATCGCTACACAAAAAATTTTATTTTTCGGTACTGAGAGAGTACCTCATCAGGCGATGGTAGATGACTAATATTAGCTAATGCTACGAACTGTGGATTTTTACCCAATTGTTCTTTCCCTCATTTGGATATATGTATATGTATATATAAAGTGAGTGAGAGACAAAGAAAGAAATAAAGAAAAATAAAATTAAAGAAAGTGTGAACGAGAGAAAGTGGGGGTATCTACATTTTTGTTTATCTGACAGACTATATGTCATCGGGTTAGAGAATTTGAGCATTTGGAGTAAGGATCATGACGACAAAAGAAAATATCAAGACATATTCAAGAAAAATAAAAATAAACAGAAAAATGAGATAAACAAAAGAATTCTCATTTCTGGACAGAGTCCTTCATCATGAAAATAGTAAATAATATCAATATAAAAAAATCACTCTAAACATAGGGAAGTAGTTAATTATACTATTTTAGATGAATTTGTTCCTTAATGGTTGCAGTGTTGATTTTGGTACTCCAGTTCAATAAAGATAATCTGGTCCCTTTCGCGAATGTACAGATCCTTCAGGTCTGGATTTCGTGTTTATTTATTTGTTGCTTTCAATGTCGATTCACATCCGTTCATTGGGTTGCTTAGAGGTCTTGCAATGGCTTCGTGTCTGAATCGGTTGAAAATGGATAACACAAACGCCAGTTGACCGAGGCCGGAGACAAAGGGCAGGATCTTGAATGCCGTGTAATGAGTTCAGTCCTCACTAAATGCAACAAACTGAATTAAATCTCTCTCCCACCTCTCAAACCTCTCCCCCAAAATATTATATATATATATATATATATATATATATATATATATATACATACACATATGTGTGTGTGTGTGTGTGTGTGTGTGTGTGTGTGTGTGTGTGTGTGCAAATATATAGCAAAATAGGAAAGAATTCGTTAGGTAAATAATCCGAAGTTTATTAGTATTTTTTTTTTTATTTTTTTTTTAAAAGTGCTCGATACAAAAGTAGAGCCTAAATTATAATTATTTTTTTTAAAATGTGATTCCTTCGCTACGTAAGAGTTCTCATGTTTCAAAAACAAGAGCCAAAAAATTCAATATAATTATTGAAATTAAATTGAATTAAAGTATCAAGCTCTGTTTCATACTCAAGCGAAATTTTTGGAACCTGGATTTTTGGATCCCAAAAATTTCACTTGAGGATGAAACAGAGCTTGATATTTTAATTCAATTTAATTTTAATAATTATATTGAAGTTTTTTTAATTTGCTCACGTTGTCTGCCAGATTCCAAAATGGTATGATATGTTGGGCTACGGCCTTTCGGAGTAAAATTGAAAAAGTGTGACACAGTGACACACTGATATTCCCATGAAAGTAGGTTTTTCTCGTTGAAACTTCGGAGAATCTATATCTGCTAATTTCAGTTTCGTACCCGAAACATGAAACAACATAATTTTCTTAATTTTCTTTTTATCCGACACTTTTGTTGCTATAACCTATTCTTCGTGGGTTCACGTGTTTGAGTTGCAATTCCTGTTTTTTATTTCATTAAACGGCGAAATTAATAACAACAGGTGTGAATTGAGGAATCCTACTAAAGAAACTTCATCCCATAAATATAGCACACCTTAAGATTATATATATATATATATATATATATATATATATATATATAGCACACCTTAAGACTATATTCCCATATATGTATATATATATATATATATATATATGGCCTGACGATTTCGAATAAGCATGAAACAAGCTGTCACCTCTGGGTGTTAACTTCAATGTCCCCTTTCATATTTACATACGTTCTATCCATGATATTGACCACTTTCACCCATAAATATAGCATACCTCAAAACTATATTTTATCATATATATATATATATATAGTGTGTGTGTGTGTATGTAAACGTGATTTTGATTTGTTAATAGAGTAACACCACATCTTAAATGTTTATTGGAGTCATTTTCTTCCTTTACATACAC
>OZ038488.1:125738363-125758363 GCA_964036315.1 Acanthosepion esculentum
GCATAATAATTACATATATGATGAAAGAACACTCAAAAACATAATAGGCAGAAATGTTAAACCCATTAATAATAATAAACAAATTAAGCACATCATATATTATAAAAAATATAAAACAATTGACCCCATCGTCCCCTATAACCCTACAACCACACAACTATATCCTCTTCAAAAAAAAAAGTCTAGTGTATTAATTTACATGCGCGTTCGGAAATTGTATCTCTGATACTACTAATAAACCAGCCACATATATTTGGTTTTACTAAAACCACGTTCTCCTGATTTACCTGTCACCTTTCTGATCTTAATTCCATTAAACAACATTTCTTAAAAAAACATAGCCATGTACTTAATATTAGACAGTTATTAGTGATAACACAACAATACTCACATATACATACAGTAAAATACCTGAAGATATTGGAGGCCATCTACATTAAAACAAAGCAACCCACACTGAACAAAATTACATTCCAAACCATTTACAACATATTACAATGCATTTTAAATACATGCGTCTGTTGATAACATTTCTTTCTCTCACGTTGTCATGTACGACTTCATAGAACTGCATTACGAATTTACGACATGCGTCTGCTATTGGGTGAGCGTTATCGCCGCATAGCAGACTTCTATGTAAACATAACAGGATACATCTTTGATGCTGAACATCTCTGTTGTAATGTCCATATAATCACGTTCATGATGGCTCATGAGCCAAAACCTTAGATCGAAGAACAACATAAAAAATATCGAAATGTTGAACAGTTTTTGTCTTCTCCCGAAACTAAAGCCACTATACGAAGCTTAGAATGGCTCATGATCAAACATAATAGACATTCTTTGTCTATCATATTTAACAACATATATATATATATATATATATATATATATATATATATATATATATATATATATATATAATTATTTATTCGAAAATTATAACATAAATATGTTATAAAATCACTGCAAAAATAGAATAGCCATTTTGTTTCAACACTTCTGGTGATTTATCAAGCGATGGTGTTGAACGTATATATATATATATATATATATATATATATATATATATATATATATATATATATATATATATTTGGGCAGCAAGCATTACTTCTTTTATTAATGTTTCGTTAAAGAACAATGTCACAAAGGGTGAATTTAAGAAAACCAGAAACCAATGACAATTTCAATTAATTTATAACGCGTGTGTATATATAATTTCAGCTTTATAAATACGTTAGATATATAATCCCGACCTTCTTTCGAGTTTAATCTAATCGGTATAATTCGGATATCTAATGTTAAAAAAGGTTTTACCCAATTTGGTATATTGTTTACTTTTAAATCCATATTCAAATTTAAATAATTAAATTTTATTTATTTATTTTTTATTTTGTAATTCTTCGCCTTTCGAACTTATGAATTTTAATGAGATAAATTATTAATAAATTAATTTAAATTAATTCTAATATTTTACGCAACAATAATTAAATAAATAAGATTTAACAAGAAATTTTGAATCATCATCACGAGAACACGAACTCTATAACGGTCAGAATATGTCTCAACTTGAAGATTGCATGAACTGCATTAAACTCTGAGTCGTGCTATCGACGTTGGATATTAGGTACATTCACTAATATATATATATATATATATATATATATATATATATATATATATATATATATATATATATATATATATATATATATTGCGTATATTTTGGCAGCATGTTTTCATTAAGTCATATCATTAAATAATTTCACAAGTTTTGTCTACTTATTTTAACAGGATCCTCTCGTAATTACGGACAAATTAAAGGAAGACAGAAAATTATCATGTTGATGCATATTCATTTTATTCTGAGTAATTTCGTCATTAGCACAATGTCGTCATCAGGGTCTTGTTTCTTCTAAGACAAAAATTGTCCTGTTCCTCATTTTTCTAAGGCAAAATTATGGTGTTCATCTGAAAATTAAATTTTTTGTGTGAAGTGAAAAACGCCAAGTTTATGTGCTGTACAATTTTTAATTTTAACACGTAGCCACACGTGAAAACGTCAAGGAATTTATTGTAATGTCTAAATATCTTAAATAAAGAAAAAACTATTTAAAACTATTAGTTAAAACATAGATATTTTAAACTATCTAGTGGAAACAATTTAAAACATTTGTGCAGTACTCATAATTATTATTAGTTTATTAGAATATTAGTTTTAATTTTTTTAATGTAGATAGCGTCAAGAACTTTTAGTTTATGCTTATTATTTTCATAAAAAGTATAGATGCATTTTCAACAAGAATTTTTCTAGATTGCGAATGTGGACAGGAATGCTGTTGTAAATGTTGAGAGATGTTACTTGTAACATTCAAATGAAAACTCAGTCTTCAAGACAACGTAGTAGTGGTATGGCCAACATATAAATTAGTTTTTTCTGTTGGAGATACAATCTCCCAAAGGACATTTAAATTTATATATAATGTTGGTTTTCTGGAACACGTTAGTTGGTCCAGAGGAGTCATTACGAATGATTAAATTGGATAAATTGAATTTAGTATAGTATATAAGTAATTTTATTTTTTTCACTAGGATCTGTGGTAGATATATTAGTATTTATTAATTTTTTAGGATATTTTCGTCCTGTTTTTAATTAGAATGTATTTGATTGCGATATAAAAGATTAATAATATGTTTAGGTTTAATTGCAGAAGTATTATCATCTTATTTCTTTATTAACAATATAATTAGGGAAGTTATTATAAATAAGTGTTTGTTTTATATTTTTTCGTTCACTACAGAAAATCTGCTTTGTGGATGAATGAATTTTTGCGCGGTTGATTAGTTATTTTTTAATTGCTATTTTATAGTAATTTGGACATTCACTCTTATAATTAAGGGTGCACGAATTTTTGCTAGTAGGTTTTTTATATGGGGAGATTGTGGATTTATTATTATTAAAAAAATTAAATAAAAAACAGACAAAATATTCGTTGTCCGTCATATTTAACGAAATTTACATGCACCCCCCCCCCCCACACACACATATCAATCTAAAAATATCCCTCAAAAACTTGTATTAAAAAAATAAAAACATGTAAATTTGTAAACCAAATTCCTTTGTAACTGGAGATATGACCTGATGAACCAGGAAAAATATATTTTGGGGGGAAATAAATTATAGTCATGGAACTTTAACGTTTTCTCTTTTTAAAAATTCAATTAATTCACACACACACACACACACACACACACACACACACACACACACACATATATATATATATATATATATATATATATATATATATAAATATATATACGAAATGTTTGTAAACCGAAACTATTTTTCGATAGGAATCAATGTAAAATATATTAATCCGTTCCTGGTCCCAAGATGATTGCTTATTTAAACTTTAACAACAGTACTTTGGGCACAAGTTTATACACAAAACTAATGAAAATCATTAAATCTAAGAAAAAAAAACCCAATACGAAACAGATAAAATATAGTCCTTGTATGTAGGAGATTTGATGACGTAAGTGGAAGGGGAAGGAAAGATAAGTTATTGTTTGGAAAAGGGAAGGAAAGACATGATCGTCTCTTTATTTATAAGAATAGTATAGATCGTTGATTTTGCCATATGAAAGTCAGTAAGGAGAGACAATATCATTAACAATTGTTTTTATCTTAACTTTTCTTTTTCCTTTACCAGTATCATTGCTAACTTTCTTTGGAGCCATGACTGAGGACTAATGAAGAGAAAGAAGGCACAGTACAATAAAATTTGAAAAGAAAAGCACAGAACAACACACGAATGTATACAACATGGCGGTCAACTCAAATGATTCTGTTCGGGTTAACTCGGTTCGGCTCGGTTCATCAATGTTGTCCGAGAACCGAAATTTTGTTTAATAAACGAGGCATTTTCATCTCGAATATTCTGTTCGAAAACCGTGAGACGTTCGAGAACCGAGGTTCCCCTCTATCGAACTTGATGAAAAAGATTTAAAAACATTACCTAGTTTTTCTTTATATATGATGAAAGTACATTTTTAAGTACTTCTCTATTACAGCAAACTTTTCATATTTAAATATGTTGAAAGTACATTAGAACATATAACTAAAATCGTTTTACTTACAATGGCAAAAGTATATAAATTAAAATAACGCCATGTGACGAACAAAGTTCTATGTTAAATATGCAAAAAACGCGTGAAAGCACGTGCGACACCCTGCCATCATCACCCGCCAACCAGGGGAGGTAACACTGTTCCGGTGGTTAAGGACGTACTGCCACCCTGGCGCCATTAGTAGCTTTTGCCACCAGTTTTTACAACTCCAACTGAAATTTCCAGTGTTGTGTTAAAATACACAACGCGTTCGTAGCGACCGTTATTAATGACTTAGAATGGAAGGTTACCAGATTTTTTTCACGTCGGAAGTGGCGTTGTGTTGCGAGCATGGTTTTATTACTGGATCTTGACTAGATCCAACTTGATGCCTGTTGAGCTGTGCTCTGTAGATGATGTGAAGTACGCTTTAGTTTTCACCCATTGATGTCTTCCTTCAAAAGGAAGGAAATGATTGACCGTCCAAGGAGTCCACAGCACCTGACCTCAGTCGGCAGCATATGGCATGTTCATCCCTTTTCCACGCAGTCGGATTGCAGCGATTCGTAGCGATTTTTCTTTCGCTCGTGCCCCTCCTCCCTGTTTCTCCTCCCATGGAGCCACTAATTCTTCTAGGAGGACACACTTCTTTAAATCAAGCCAAGCCATGATGTTATGGCGTGCATCTGTCTGAATGAGGTGTTCTAAGATCAACTAACACCCCCTAATAACGGACTCCACCCAGTAGTGTCATGTTAGGAGGTATTTGGGTAAAAGTTCTATTTTTACATACATGATCAAAATATTAGGAAAATCAATGACAGAGTCGAAATTTTTTTTCGTGTGACGCGTTTCGACATTTAGAATTTTATCGGACTAAATTGATATTTAGGTTGATGTGATTGAACATCCACACGAAGGAAATGGGGACTCTAAAATTATAAACTTTAAATTAATTTTAAAAAAATTATATGTTTGACTATTTAAATATAAATGTTTAAAATTTCAGCGTCCCCTCTCCTTCATACGCATGTGTAATTACATCAACGTAAATATTACTTTAGTCGGATGAAGTCCTAAACGACAAAACGAGCCACACGAAAATTTTTCCACTTTGTCATTGATTTTCGTGACATTGTTCTGCTGTATAAAAAATTATACATCTGTTTCCCATAACCAATATACCATAGATATTCAATACTTTAATGAAGATAAAATTTCAGCAATTCTTTATTTCTTTCTTTCTTTCTTTCTATCTATCTATCTATCTATCTATCTATCTATCTATCTATTTATCTATCTATCTATTTACCTCAGTCTCTTCATATCTATCTATCTATCTATCTATCTATCTATCTATCTATCTATCTATCTATCTATGTGTTCTTTGGCAAGATTAAGTCTTTGTCTTTCGCTTAAACAAATTCGATTCCCCTCTAATTGGTAACGATCTCTGGCCAGATATTTAATTCAGATAATCGGTTGCATTCAAAGGACTATTTTGTTAGCCTTACGGGATAACACAAAATCTTTTTAATGATATTTAGAAACTATTTTCTCATCAAAGTCTAATACCTGTTCTTAATCTCTTGAGTTCAAGGAAAACTTTCAATACTTTATCCACGTTTTAAATTAATTCTTAATAATTAAAGTCCTTATTGAGCAGCTGAATAAAAAAAATGGATGACATTTTCATTATAGTTTTAAATGCATGATAATAGCACAAAGGTTTTGACATAATTTTCGGTCGCTATTAAATTAAAGAATGAGCCACATTTAATTTTCTTCAAAATTTGATTAGAATTGAATAATTTCTGGTCTGATTAAGACATACGCATTTGGTTCGAGAACGATATGAATTTCCCCCGAAAACTCGCACTGTCATTTTCTGTTAAATGTAAGTAATAAATCAGCATGTATTGAAATATCGATTAGTTAGAGAAGATCTATCATGTTCCAACTTCGGACCTGTAAATCTTGAAAACGATGGCTTCTTCGTCTAAAAACTTGCCAAAACTTAGAGGAAACTAAAGAATATTGTGTAGTTCCTTCCTTCGGTTGAATAATGATGGCTCCGCAACTTGCAATGGGTCTACGAGCCCGTTTTGTGGGTTCGTTTATCCATGTATGTTCCAGGGCTGTCTATAATTGATTTGTGTCGGTTGGGCTTGGCTGCAGTGAAGTCTACAATATATCTCTTATATACTGCATAGGATTTAAATATATCTGTCGTGGGGGTCAGCGGATAATTTGGATGTCTACTGAATGTCATGGATCTAGTTTCGTGTTACCCACGTACAATATGGAGTGGTTATCGTGCAGAAACAAAGTATCTTCTCCAGAAAACAGCGATTGCAAAGAGGTTCAAATTGCAACGTGACCTTGCTTGTCAAGAAAGAATCCAGTTTCACCGTCACTAATTTTAATAGAACATACATAATACCATAGCAGAGCCACTAGTAAATTCCTTATACTCTCTTGACAATCTGGAAGCATAGTCTTGTGCGTGTTTTTCCATAGATGAACAAGAACATCTACTCAAAAGAAGTGGAAACGTGACTCGTGCTGCTAGGTGACACCACATATTTGCTGTATCTCGTTGCTATTGTTACCCGAGAAAAACGTAGAGAAGGATGCATCTCTCTGGCCCCCCAAATCATTCCTAGCTTAAACATTCTTAAATTCTATCTACATTCCATGGCCGCCGTTCTGTCACAGCTACACCACATCTTTACTTGCTGATTTATATCTGGTCGATTTCATTTCTACAAGTGGGTGAGGGCGAAGACATTCAGTTAATTGTGTCCATAATTTTGGGCACTTTACTTTATCTCACTACTTTTATTAATATTGGCCTGATTCCAGTTGAAACGTTTTTTCGTGTGGTGAAGGGTAGGATTTATTTTAGACTCACATGAGTTGCTAAATATAATGGAAAATCTTTTTTCATGAAGGTTTTAAAAAATACCTGAATCCTGAAGCAGACATCAGGATATACTTTTGATCGTATTCATCTCAAGGCTGTTCCAATTAAACGCCTAGTTTTTATCGATGACTAGGAGCGAGCATGTTAATCTTAAGTTAATACTAGGAACTTTTTTAGACAATAAATGCCCAACAACTCTACGCCATACTAGAAATCAATTGTTATTGATCAGAAAGCTAAGAAATGTTTTTTTTAAAGATGTATCCTTAAATGGTTCCTTCTCGTGAGGTGTAATCAATTTATGGAGATAATCAAAAAGTGGTATGAGATATAGATGATAAAAATAAAAATGAGGAAAGCAAGGAGAAAGATTAATTCAAACAGGAAACTAAAGTAGACATTGAACGGAAAGGCAATGGCTTGGTTGATTATTATCGTCATATGATTAATTTCATTATGATTGAAGAATTTACCACAGAAAATGAGTTTGCTAAATTAAGACTAATTTTCGGCAATGCATATTTTATTACACTCAAAATGTTATGAAATAATTTCATACTAAACAAAACTAAATTGCTTCTTCAATTAAAAGTCGATGTTAAAAATATAACTTTCATCCCAAACATGATGGCTTAAAATGCAGATATTCGTTGTAGGAAGAGTCATGTTAAACATTTGATCACTTAACAACCCATAAAATTAATATTGCTAATGATATTAAAATGCTATTTGTTTTTATGTAGCAGTCTATGTTAGACGAAAGGATTGTTCCAGAGAGCAGGAAACATATAAATAAACAGCTTTTTATTCTCAAGAATATAGTGATATTTTTAAAGAAACAGATCTTGTCGATTTAAAGATTTCGCAGTTCAGTGGATGTTTTCTGTTTTATAATGTTTAATTCTGTCAAATTAAAGGCTTACAGAAAGTCTTTAACAAATATCTTTGTCTATTTTTCTGAGATGAGGTATTATAACTATTTACACTATTTATATCGTTCGGACTGTTGTCCTCATCTTTATTGCCATATTCACGACGTTTCGGTCGTTGTATGCTTCGACTTTCTTCAGGCGACATACCGTATAACCGTAACATGAGGGGAAATTCAAGAATCAGGTATGGCTGACCCTAGATGGAGGGAAAATGGAGATCACCGCCTTCTGTGGGATGAGATTGAAATAATAAACGTAGAAGAACAACACAGGAAAATACGAAAACTTAAGAAATCAGCGCATATGCTAGGCCACAAAAAATTCCTAAGCAGGCCAAACAGGGACATAAATACAATATGGCAACCAGTAATACAGAGTGCTAAAGAAAAACAATAATAACAACAAATTGTAATATGAACTCTGGTAAAAAAACAATTAAGGTCCCACGCACTGATGTCCCCAAAGATAAAAGCGTTGGTTAAGTAATTCAAAAAGTGACTTAACCCAAAGAGTTGTGAGTTCAATACTTGGCCAAAGTTAAGTGAACAAAAACTAAATGGGATAAATAAAGGGTTCGACCGAAATTCCAACTTATATCACCTGAAGAAGATCGGAGTGTACAACGTCATAAATATGGCAACAGAGATGAGGACAACAGTCCGAAAATTGTAAATATTATAAATATCTTGTTTAGTTTCTGAAATGCATCCCTTCAATTTGAAAGGAGAGCAAGGAATTCAATTTTTAAATGTTTCTCAAGAATTATTGCTCGTTTGAGTTTCTTCAGGCAAAAAAGCATCACTGAAGATTTTGAATTTTTCTCAGATGATAACATGAGAATTTTATGGAGATTCCACAAAAAATATGGATGAAAGTTAAGATTATAAAATATTATTAAAATTATTGTTTGCCTGAATCCTATTTATTGGCAAAATATTTTTATACTTTGTTGATGAGCCTTTTGTAAAAGATGAAATCCTTTTCTGATTGATTTCTACAAACTCTGTTTTCTCTGCATTATGAATTAATCTTAATGATTCCTAGTATTCGTTGTTAAGTAGCTAATTACAGGATGTCATTAACAAGCCCCTCGTTAAGGATTTTCTCAGCGATTGTAAGTTAGTAGGACTAACATATTCACCTTCAGTAAGAAAGACAAGAGACGTGATTGTTTCATCGCTTTTAGTAGGTGCAGCAGAAAGCACCCTCTGAGTGAAACTTCTTTTGCCAGATTATGGTTAAATATTTGTCAACCGAAGATACGTGAGTCTTAACATCTGAATCGAGGATTTTATTTGAATTCCCATGCTGGAATAATTTGGGGCCTATAGCAGAATGAATTTTTCCGCTTTTACCTTTCATCCATTTCTTTCTTTCTTTCTTTCTTTATTTCTTTCTTTCTTTTGTTCTAATTTTTCCCCTTCTATTTCCCACTTTATTCCCCGTTTATATTTTTTTTCTATTTACTCTTTCTTTATTCGACTTTTTTTCTTTTCCTGGTTCAAATCTTTTCTTTCTTTCTTTCTTTCTTTCTTTCTTTCTTTCTTTCTTTCTTTCTTTCTTTCTTTCTTTCTTTCTTTCTCCACCCTATTTCCTTTTTTTTCATCCGTTTTATTTTGCAACCCTTTATCTCCTTCTCTCTTCCTGATTCTTCCCCTTATCCAAGACCCAGGGAACATCTCGATATGTGGCCACAAACAATTACCCACCCCGCCAACACAAATGCTAATCAACATTGTTGGCACTGTTGAATAATTCACAAACTTTTGCTGTCAAAATATTGACGCCATTGCGTTTCTTTTATGGAAATTCATAACAAGTTTCTTAATAATTTTATGGGACGATGCCGACGTTTGGCGAGGAAACTAAGAAGCTGTTTCATGTAAGAGTTTTTCTCGTGTTGAATATTTCCAAACCGGAGAAATACATGCGAATCACTGCCGAAATAGGTTATTAATAATTTTACCTCAGTTCGGCACTTAATCAAATGATTAGAAGATTGTATTGCGCCAAGATTGTGTATTTATACGTATTTCATTATTAGCATCATCATTAATAGTACTTGAGAGTTTTCGTTAGGGCTTGATTTTTGTTCGCAAAGAATGTGATGGGGATATTCTCGAACGCTACTTGTACAGTTTAAAGTGGGTCTTGTGGACGTGTCTAAGCCTGTGTGTGTGCCCCTGTCCCCATGTCTGTCACCATATTTATCTCCAAGTCACTTGAGACTTTTTTGTTGAAGATATAGTGACAACCTTGAGATAAAAAAAATCAGTTTAGTACATTAAATCTAGAGGTAGTGAGGGATTTATCAATGGAAATAAGAAAGAAAAAAATTAAAAGAAAAGAAAATCCTATGAAACGTTCGAAATATAATCGTCCTGATATATAGGGGTTTCAAAATATTCGACCCCCTGATGCCATTCGATGTCGATCTGCCACTGATCCATTTTTTTTCTTTTTCATATTTTCGGAATATTCATTTTTTTCATTCTGTTTTCTTGTGTGGTCGACTTGCCGGCAACTAGAATATTTTATTGTCTTTCATGTCTTTTCTCCTTTTCTTCAGCGTGTTTTATTTATCAAATTAACAATATTTCCGGAAGGAGAGTTCCATATTGTCTGTCCTACATTCTTCCCATTTGTAATTTTGCATGAAAGAAATTATCAAATTATCTCCCCCTGAGACATATTTTCACAACCTCCGCAACAAGTGGGTCGCATGCAACTAACACATTGTATTCAATAAAACTGTGCTATATCAAAGGTAAGAAAGCGAGCGAGAGAGAGAGAGAGAGAGAGAGAGAGAGAGAGAGAGAGAGAGAGAGAGAGAGTTAGTTAGCTATGGCGTACTCACCAAACTGTCAATTATGTAATAACTTGTAAAGTGAACTCATTCCACTTTGAAGCTTCTGACAAGTTTGCCTTTTGTTAGAACGTTTAAAAAAGACAGACATTTATTTAAAAAATATTTTATTTCAGTCGAATAATTCGAAAATAACCTCACAGGCAAGCCATATTTTTACAGACGATATAGCTTCAGTAGTGATAATCGAATATTTTCTTGATATTTCATGTAAGTAACTTAAAAAATTTAAATACGGGATTGGGTTTTCGGTAGTGTTAGGGTTAATGTTATTGAGTCGGTTTAAAAATAGAGTGCTTTCATTTTTCTAAACTCGGGGTAATCTTCTCGCTTATTTACAGTTAATATTCATAGAATAATAAATACATAAAAGATGGACATATTTGAGTGAGTATTGAATGCAAAAGACACGTACAAAGCCGATATATTAAACGAAAGTCATGAAAAAATAGTCTAGCAATTGATCAAAGAAATGATATGTAGAGTTTGAGGTTAAGAAATTTCTGACGAGAAATTTAATCTTTTTCGTTTTTATCACGATATTGCAGCTTTCCTCAAGTTTATGTTACATTCATAATGGCCAAATAGGAAGAAAAGAATTTACAAAGTCCATCAACGAATAAAATGGTGGGAAAATTTTAAGGACAAAAATAAAAATATTACTAGGAATATTTTATGGAATAATAAAGAAACTAATTCTTCAAAATATTGTAAACGTGTCCTCAAAGTCCTTGTTTTCTGATAGAATGAGACACCCTATAGCCTCTAAAATGTTTGGTTCACATGACGACTGGCAGCTCTTTAATACTGTGTTAAATCTTCTATTCCTTCTCTCTTCACTCAATTTGAGGTGTTAACATCTACTGCTGATAAAGCAGAATGTTTTGCTCACAAATTCTCTTCTAATTCTACTCTTGACTCATCTGGAGTAACTTTACCTGACTTTCCACCGGGAATTGAGTCTCTATTGAGTGATATACTTATGCCTACGTCTATGTTTTCTGCTATCATTTCTAAACTGGATCCTCACAAAGCATGTGGACTTGATGGTAGCCCTGCAATAGTCCTTAAGAAATTTGCTTCTGAGCTGGCTCCTGTATAATAAATGTCTTGCTCCTTCTTGCGATCTTGCCTGTCGGAAATGCTCTTCTGTATTTCCAGTCTTTAAGAATTCGGTCTATAGTCTTTTATATCTTTTTGGCAAAGGAGTTCTAATTAACCCTGAATTGGTTAATCATCTCACCTCGTAGGGTCTTCTTTCAGATAACCAATATTGCTGGTGCTTCACTAGGTCAGTTGCTGATGTATTAACGATCATTACTGAAAGAGTCTATTAAGATTTAAATAAGAAAGGTGAAACTTGTGATGTTGCTTTGCATATCTCTAAGGCAATTGGCAGGCTTTGGCATACTTGTCTGCTTCACGAGTTACAGATTATGGTATTTGTTGATGGATTTTTTAAGTGATTCAGTCTTTCTGATCAAATCGGGAAATTAAAGTTATCTTGAACAGCCACTCTTTTAGATCTGTTTGCATTAACATAAATGTTCTCTAGGGCATTATCATTGAACCAAGGTTTTTCCTAATTTTCATCATTGACCTTCCTGATGTCCTCAGTTCTCAATACAGTATCTATGCTGAACACACAACTATTTACTCAAGTCTTAATAGTAAGTCTGATCAGTTCGATAAAGCCAAATTGGCAGCTGATCTCAAAAATACCCTAAAATCTGTTGTTAATTTGGACAAGAAACGGTGTCTTAATTTTCAAGCCCCCAAAACGAAACTGCTCTCTTTTAATTGTCAGAGAGAATACCTTTTGCCTTCCATCAGTATGGCTAATGCTAACCTCCAGGCGAGCAACACATTGCGCCTTCTGGGACTAAAGTCTTCCGCTGACATGAGCTAGAAAGATTATATTGAATCAATTGTTAGGTTTGCTGCTAGGAAAGCTGGTTCTTTGTGTCGTCTTGACAGAATCTATCTTACATATTATTAAGTCTACCACTCGTCCTTGCTTTGAATATTGTTCTCATATCTGGTCTGGTGCCCCTGTTATACATTTAGTGATTTTTGATACAATCCAAAGAAGAATCTGCAGTGTTATTGGTCCTGACCTAGTAGCTCGACTGCAATCACTTTCCCACGACCACAACGTAGCTTGCCTGTGTCTTTTCTATAAATACATTCATGGTAATTGTTCTGATGAACGTTTCTTTATGGTACCTAGACTTTAGGAATTTAAGCGTAGTACTAGATTGGCGGCTAGGTCTCATCATTTTACAGTTGAATTTGCTAGATGTAAGGGTAACTCCGAAGCTAACAGTTTCTTCTATCGCACTTTTCGCTTGAGGAACTCTCTTTCGTCTTCTTCCTTCCCAGTCAACTTTGATCTTCAAACATTTAAAGGCAATATCAATCTTTCTCTTCTGTCTTCTTAATTCCTGTTATTTATTGTTCTCTTTCGTTAATAGTTTTTTTTCTCATATTCTCTAACATGCTGTAACTCCTTGCATCTTAGTGGCTTTATTGCTTTACTTGGAGTGAAATGGTTACAAAATGTATTTGATTAGCATATTTTTCGAAAACTGGTTATCTAAAATACTTCAGGAATATTCAGTGATCTGACGGAAGAAATTTTACAAGGTAAAAAATAACCACCGTTTTCCTTATATATTTCCCTTAAATTCGAAAGATGGTATGAATTACTGCCGCCAGTCTTTATGACACCCATCCAAAATTTATACTCGGCCATTATGGTGGTAGTGGGGGTCTGATCACGTGTTTGCTATCGCCCAATCAATAAACAACAATTACATATGCGAAGAAGGGGTGAAGTATAACAGACGGTAGTCGAAGAGAAAGTGAGAATTTAATGACCATTTTTGTTTGGGAAGGGAAGGTCAAACGATTTCGCTGATGTGTGGCACAAACATCATCAGATACCCCGATCACGCCCCGTAAGGGACGAGACACTTAAAGATGATTGACAGATTGGCATTTATAAATGAAGTTGAAGTTGAAGGTTAGGAAAGTTAATAGAGATGTAAAAGATGGAAGAATAGCAAAGGAAGAGAAAGGCAATAAGAAAAAAGAAAGGCAGGTTGGAAAGTGAGATCGTTTACAGAAAGTATATCACTTTCTCTGTATATTCGTCAGTTTATATTTATCTAATAGTCAATACTTATGTGGAACTTAGCTCAGAAGAAGATCAAGCTGAGCTCGATAAGGAAATAAAGAAGACTACCTTGCGCCAATCTCCGGACTTACGACAGTCAACGTCCCATGAGATAATGAATCATTTTAAATCCTGATATTTGGATTTTGGTAAGAAAGACGCACCGATTTCATACTGAGATAGGCCACATTTATTCGGTTCTTCAGGGATCTTAATTATGCCAACTTTCTATTTCTGCATTTTCTGTTTCTAACCAGCTCAGTGGTTAAAAGAGTAGCGATTGTTCTGCCAAGTATGGAAAAGATTAAACATACTCAGGTAAAAACAGTGCAAACACTCATTTTCAGATCAGGTGAGCTTTTTTCAATTGGAAGTTTAGTATCGTAAAATATATCAATCACTCATCTTACTCTTATTCATCTGGGAATGGTGTAGAGGCTAAAACAGTAGTGAGTTTACGTCAATAATAAGAAAATATGATCTCAACGACAGTAAATAGAAAGTTCAAAGCAAGTAGGTTGCATAGTTTTCATTTTCTCTATTCATCTACTTGCAAAATCTTTGATAACTTTGTAATAAGTCCGTGTAATATTCTCCAGTGCCTTCATTTTTGAAAAGCAGTTTTGAGTCAGTATTCATTTTCGATATTTTCAGTTTCAACTTTTCAAGGTTTACGGCCATATCACGTTGAAACATTAGTTCTCGTACGATCACCGAAGTTAAGCAACGTCGAATCTGGTCAGTACCTTGATCGGTGACCGCTTGGGAATACCAGTTGCTATAAGACTGGATGTGCCACTGATATGGTTTACGGACATACCACATTGAAATACCGGTCTTCATGCAATCGCCGATGTTAAGCAACGCCGAGCCTGGTCGGTAGTGAGATGGGTGACCGATTGGGAATACTAAGTGTTGTAAGATTGTTTGTGCGAGTGGAGTAATAGACAACGGCTAAGGAATTGAAATCGGAGAGCTGTGTACCAAATCGAGATCCGTTTCCCCACATATATCTGTTAATTAGTAGCACTTGTATCAGTAAATTATTATCCACTCAACTAAAAAAAACAAAACATTCCAATCTAAAAATATTTTATGACTTTAAATAACCTGAGAAAGGTTGATGAACTGTAAAAAATTAATGAATGAATCAAATCTACTTTTCAAGTTGGGCAAGAAGGCAGAAGAAACGAAGAAGATGCTTGTGAAGTCGATGGTGATGTTTTGGTTGGAATCGTGTTATAGTTTGAAAATTTGAAGGCGAAATTTTCTTATCAAGCAATACAGCAGATCACAACATTTTGGAAATGCTAACTTGCAAAATCTTTTGGATGGGGACACTATTTATTCGACGTTGGAATTGGCTGAAAACATTTAGTATTGTTCACTCGACAGTTGTAAATGGATCTTGCATGAATTGTTACATTGGACAACGCTTCACTATAAATATTTTGCTTCTTGCTAGACAGGACCATTTTATAGATTATCATGAAACCAGGTTCACTACGATAATTCAATATTGAAAATCATGAGTGAGTTCAGGTAGGTACCGACTGCAAAAGCTAATCTTTTCGGCAACAAAAGATATACCTTGGATTTGGTGGAATATACATTCTCTATTACGAATTGATGAAATTTGTTGAAAGTTTTCTGGCAAAGTGTTAAAATTGTCACCTTGGAAGTTTGATCGCGGCAATTAAATAAAAAGTCTTTTTTTAGAACAGAGAACAGTTAAAGGCAAGTCAGCGCTCACCCAGTCGTTGTTTTGTGGAACAAGAAGCCATGATCGAGTTGGGTTGGGAAAAATTTTCCTCACGTGGTATATTCAACAGACTTAGTGGATTATCATTTGTTCCGATGAATTCCTTATCTTATAAAAATGTAAAGATGTCTTCGATCTTCCAAATGTTGTTGACAAATTGCATCAAAAACAGAATCGTTTTATCCAGGTGGCGTATTAGTGTAAGTTCAGACAAATTCAAGAAAGATGATTTACAAAAAGTATGTAATAATTATTATTAATTAATTATTCTAAATAAAAATTACTGGAAACTTTGAAATACTCTTAATGATTTCACTCTCTACTATTTTATACCAAATATTTTCAGACTGAAACCTGAAAATATTTGGTATAAAATAGAAAAGAGTGAAATTATTGTGACTTTTTACTTAACGCTTTGGTCAATCCATTTGTCGGCCTTTAAGTGTATGTTGTATTTGGTGTAATTAGAATCTCTTAAAATTATTTTTCTTTTCATTCACGGTTTAACCTTCACTTGAAAAATAACACAATTTAACAGAATCACAGGACTGGGTGTTACTGCGACGACGAGTAACATTAGAAATGCTTCGTTTGATCATCGAAAAGAATTTTGATGTTTTGCTAACCTCTGTTGTGGGAAGCGTTAATGAATGCAGGAGGGAAATCTTTCAAACATTTTCAGTGAATGTTTATGTTTTTGATTGTTAGTGACTACAGCCTGTCTGAAGTTATTATGCAAATCAAATAAACCTCAATAACTCAAGAAGAATATTTGTCAAATTTAAACTCGTTCATTTCCACCCTTAGTAAAATAGGTAACCAAATTTTCTGCCATTTTTAATGGTTAGTTTTTGAGATATTTGGAATTCATGAAAATGGACGGACTGAAGTCAGTATGCAGATTAAACTAAGATTAGAATTAGTGTAATAAAAACTATTTTTTCTTTTTGTCAATAATATCTGTTGAAACATGGGTAAAAGGAAGTATCTAAGAACTGTTGGAAAACAGAAAATAACAAAGATATTGAGTGAGGGAATGTCCATATTGGAGATATCAAAGGAGCTTTGCACAGATCATTGAATGATAAATAGAGCTGTTGAAAATATAAGTTGAGAACTCAAAGCAAAGGAAAAGACTTTAAGAACGAGATGAACTTACGCTAAAGCGAGTGATACAACAAACGCTCAGATCTTCAGAAAAGGATGGAATTGAGGGAATCAAAAAGGACAAAGGTGTAGAATTCCTTGTAAATTGGGATCTGTAAAAAAATCTCCAAGGCAATCTCTTACTAAAGCAAATATTTTAAAGTGTCAAAATTGGCCCAATAAATACATGAAAATTGACTTTTCTAAAGTAATTTTAACGGAGGAAACGCTTTTGATGGACCTGATTGGTCTGTCAAAGGGTGGAATTTTTCTAATTCAGACGTGACTGTGGCTAAAAGAGGACAACAAGTAGGCGCTAATCATATGATATGGACTGGAATTGTTGACCAAGCCATTATTGGACCATTCAAATTCGATGAACGCGTTAAACTGAACAAGTCCTAGTTTCGCAGTTTCAAAGTGAAGTGTGTATTTATGCACAACAATGAACCGTTTCATGTATCTACCCGTGAAGTCTTTAAGCATAAAGGATTTACGGGAGAAAGGATAATGGAATGGCCACCATCAAGTCCTGACCTGAATCCGATCGAAAAATCTATGGTCAATTGTGAAGATGAAATTATATGAAGGTGGATAACAATATAACAGCAAAGGAGACCTATGGGGAGCAATTAAAACTAACATGTCGGAAACTGAACCTACTGAAGCAAAATATTAGCAAAATCAATGGGGAATAGAGTACTGGCTGTTATTGATAAGAAGGGTTACTATATTAAATTGTAAAGGATTCAAATTTGTTATTTGTTCTATTATAGATGTTGATCAATATTATTGATTTTATTACCTTTTTATTGAAGTAAAATGTGATTATTTGGTTTTGCTTAATAACGTCAGACGGCAGTATTTTAGAATAGATCAAATAATTTCAATGACTTCAATATAACATATTGATACTACCTAAAATTTGATTGTTTGAAATTTGATATTTTTTTCAAACTAAATTTTAATTATTGAAGTTTATATGATTTACTTAATAACTTCAGAGAGTGTGTAGTATCTGTGTGGTGCTAAAATCTACATTTGGTTAATCTCTACATTTCTCTGTTTCTTTTGTTTATCTCTTTATTTACGCACACTTTTTCTTCTTGAAGATTTCTGTCTATTATTTCATCTTTATTCCTCACGTGACAGCTTTCTCTACGCGGCAATGTCTTACCTGCCTTTGATTGTCTCCCAATCTGACTTTTACTGGTAAACTATTTTATAGGTTCTATCCTTTAGAGAAACTGTATAAGATGTTAGACAATCTTTGCTCTTTTGTGAAGAGGTTACGTAGTAATGATAATGAAAAACTTTCCTGTTATTCGCTGAAGTTCCTTTGGCCATTTCTGTTGAAAAGAGCGGCTTGTGAAACTAGGCGACAAAGAGATGAAAAGAATTTAACTTATTTCAATCAATCAGATTCAAACGTCAGCATGTAAATTGGAGAACGGAGAAAAAGCCAAGCTCAGCTTTTCTTGGTTTTATATTTCTATCTATCTATCTATCTATCTATCTATCTATCTATCTATCTATCTATCTATCTAAAAAGATTCAGTTCGACCGACAAGATCTCTTCTTTAATAAATATTTATATATAAGCGTTTGAACTTGATGGTATCCCTGCAATACTCCTTAAGTAATGTGTTCTTGCACTGGCTCCTGTTTTTTTAAAACTCTACAATAAATTCCTTGCAGCTTCTTGCTTTCCAGCTTGTCGAGGATACTCTTCTGTCGTTCCAGGCTTCAAGAACGCAGACGAGCCGTCTTATCTTTCTATTGGCCTCCTACCTCTGTTTGGAAAAGTACAAAAGGTTTTATCATCTCTGAATTGGTTAAGAATCTCACTTTGCAAGGTCTTCTTTCAGGTACGCAATCTGATTTTTGCTTCTCTAGGTCAACTGCTGAAGTTTTAACGATTATCGCTGAAAGAGTTGATCACGCTTTAGATAAGAATGGTGAAACTCGAACTGTTTGCTTTAGATATCTCGAAGGTAACTGACAGGGTTTGATATACTGGTTTTCACAAGTTGAAAGTTTATGGCATTTGTGGACAAATTTTGGAACTAATTCAGTTTATTCATCATATCTGAAAAATTAAAATTGTCCTAAATGGCCACTTTCTAGATTTTTTTGCAATAATGCAAATGTTTTCCAGGGCACTCTCCTTGGAGCTTTTATCAACAATCTTCCCGATGTCATTAGTTATCAACTCGGTATCTATGCTGATGACACAACTATTTACTCCGGTCCTTATAGTAAGTATGATCGGTCAAATTAGCAGGTGATCTAAAAAAATTCCTAAAATTTGTTGCTAACTGACGAACGGTTTGCTGGTAGGAAAGTTGATTTCTGGACAATGCTTCTCGCTAGAGTCTATCTTATAAATCAACTATTCGTCATTGCCTTGAATATTGCTGCCACATCTGGTCTGGTCCAGCTAAATATTTAGATATTCTTGATAAAATCCAAAGAACAATATGCAATGTTAATGGTCCTGATCTGGCATCTTGACTTCAGTCACATTCCCACTGCCATAGCGCAGCTTCGCTATGCCTTCTCTATAAATACTTTCTTTGGTAATTGTTCTGATGAACTTTCCTCTTTCGTACCTAGACTCTATTAATTTTAAGGGCAAGGTCGCATTCTTTTACAGTTGAAATGGCTATAAGTAACCGTAAGTTCTATCCTAATAGTTTCTTCTATCGCAGTTCTCACTTGACAAACCCTCTTTCGGACCCTTGCTCCCCAGTCAAATTTGATGTTTAAAAATTTAAATGCAATGTCAATCGTCACCTTCTGTTTTTTTAATTTCTGGGTTTATTGTTCTTTCTCCTCTAGTTTTTTTTTCATTTCATATTCAGTAACACCCACTCTGCCCTTGAGTCTTAGTGTCTTTATTGCTTTGTTTGCGGTGAAATGATTAATATATATTCTAATATATCATTAGTATATATATATATATATATATATATATATATATATATATATATATATATATATATATATTGTGTATTTAGGCAGCAATCCTTCATTTATGTATGTTTCATGAAAAACGACAGACAAGGTAGTAC
>OZ038488.1:125763363-125845863 GCA_964036315.1 Acanthosepion esculentum
AATTTTCGTTGTATTCTCTTTCTCTCTTTTTTCCATCCAATAATCAAATTCTTCAAATATTTTCTTGTTTTTTACCATTTTTATTCTCCTTATATCTTTTCAATGTTTACAAGTTTATCTCATTGTTCTTTGATCATGTTTAAAGTATTCACAATTTGCAACAATTTTCTACTCGAAAACATTTTCAATATCTTTTTCTCATTTGACCCATGGCAATCTTTATATAGCTGAAATTAACAAATAAATATCAATAATTATACAATTATATCCATTTTTTTACAAGATGAAACACACGGCTATTGCATAATAAAATCAAATAATATATTGCAAATTTTAAATACATATAATAATATAATATATATTCTAAGCTGAATCTTACGTGCTGTGTTTATCATATAGATATAATCTTGAATGTTGTGTTTATTACTAATTTTATTGTGAAAACATTGTCTTGTCTAATAAAATCTGACATGGGGTACTTACGTTTTTCTATTTGCTACCACAGGTCGGTATTCGTGTCTTGACCAAACCAGTTTTTTTTCGAATTTTGCTTTTTAAGGAAGTCAGTTCTTCCACACTTTGCGAGAATGGCACCATACAATATTTCTATGTGCTATTGACTTCTAATTGGCATTGTCTTTTATTCCATCACGTTTATCACATAAGTAGTCAGTTATTAAATTCTTGGAATTGAAATATGTGGTTTCTGAAGGATGTTAAAATGAGGAACTTTATGAAGCTATTTAAATCTGGAAGTAATAAGACGTTTTGTTTTTAAACTTTTCTTTTCCTAAAATCTTTTATTAATTCCGTTTTCTCTGGTCTTACAATGACTTCTTCGGTAGTTGTATGATTGTCAATTTTGGTATTTAGAATTTAACCAACTCAGCAGCTTAAATGAATCCTTAACAATCAGAAATTAGTTCTACCCACCCTCCCGGAGCTCTAGAAGGATCGAAACAAAATCATGCAACAATGTCAAAATGTTCAAATATAAAAATTAGGAACATTTACCTAAAATATGAACAAAGAAGCTATAGAAAAACTTGATGTGGGCATGTTCAGTAAAACATAGTTTTCTTGTACGTGTAGGATCCAACGTGCCGGCATCTCCAGCCTGTTCTCGCTGCTCGGCCATAGACGTCTCAGATGGCTGGGGCACGTACGCCGCATGGGTACCGGCCGCATGCCAAAAGCTATCCTGTACGGAGAGGGTGAGGGGTCCCGCCCAACTGGAAGATCTCCGCTCCGCTTCAAGGATGTCTGCAAACGAGACATGAAGCTGGCCGACATACGACCCCAACACTTGGGAGGCTGACAACCGTCAGCTTTGGAGAACCACAGTCAGAGACGGCGTCACGACTGCAGAAGCCGCGAGGGAAGATCAACAGACAGCAAAGAGAGCCAGGAGAAAAGCAAGGACAGCCTCTGTCTCCGTGTCATCCAGCTTCATCTGCACCAAGTGCCTGGGAGATTGCCGCACCAGAGTGGGACTACACAGTCACCAGAGGCGATGTTACTCCATCGCCTAGCACCTACAGCGCTACTCCATCGTCTCCCGAGACGGAAGGATGCCGAAAGTAGGATCAAATGATAATGACTCCAAAATCGCATAATATATAAAGATTTGTCCTTCCATTTTTCATTTCCCCCATTATTGGCATTATCATATCCATGGCATAATCACACCGTACTTCATTGACAGAACGGAATGGCTGAAAGGAAAAGGAATGACAAACATCCTTTGCTCTCAGAAAGACTTTATAACAAAACTAAGACATACACAAAACTAGATATACATATATACACGTGTCCCACGTGGAGAATAATATATCACACAGCAACAGAGTGTAAGGAGAAACAAAAAGGATGGTTCTTACATAATATGGAGATTCTTCTGTTTCTGGAGAAGCCATGTTTAGGACTCCAGATTCAAACCGGTCAGATTCATCTACAATGTTCCAGTCGAGAACATATTCCACGAAGGGGAAACGGCGAGTTTTGGGTTTTTCCAAATTGAGGACTGCGACCCGAAGTTTCTTTCTATATCTGGGAAACGGCACCATAGACTTGAAAAATATTGGGGTGGCAGATTTAGCCTTTGTCCGATAATACGCGATCACATAGATTCAATCAAAATATAGGACTAAATATGGAGGTTTTTGACTCATTCACCTCATACTCCTGTTCTTGATCCATCTATCATCTTTTCCTATCTTTGCAACATTTTAGAGGGAAAACAGTTTATTAAATGTGAAATGTTGAAAACTGATATTGAATGTTTCTTTGCATCGAAACTAGAAGAACATTACAATCGAACGATCAACAAATATCAATTAAGACCGAAGAAGCATTTTTTTATCTTCAAATACATCAGGAATTTATTTTGAACCTAATATTTTGAAAAGCATTTATAAAAGGGAGGACTTTATTAATCCTTTTATGTCTCAATGATTCATTCGGTTGCTGGTAATAAAGCTTTCTTATCAGCATTGCTGCCTTTCATGTAGGGTCGGATTACCTGGTTTGTAAATTGATTTGATTCAGGCTCTTTGATTACAACGAGGAGATTCCTGTAAGTCAATAGCGAATATCAACTTCAGGCTAATTGAAAATCACCATTATAAATGTACACCATTCATACGTGCTTTGTCTTCATTGGGATTAATCTACACAAAATAAGGATTCTTTTTCGTCAAATGGATTATAACCGAACTACGTCAGTAAATGCTTACGACTTCAATGCAAGATTGATAAAATATTTATCGGAATTATTGATGAAATAGATTGAGAGTGGGTTGATAATGATGAGCGCTATGAAAAAGAGCCTTTTTATCAGAAGATAATTTTCATGAACTGTGCAAAGTCCAAAATTCGTTAGAGACACAAATCACAGTTTCTTTTTCCATTCCGTGCGTAATATGGTGCATGAATCGATTTTCTTTGCTGTGTTTTTTAGATTTTTAGGACAAAGGCAGAAAACGACGAAAAGACGGATTAAAAAAATAAATTTGCAGTATTTACTATCTGGCGTTGGTTAGATCTAGTGACAGGACCCAAAGAGTGTGAGTTCAATACCCAGTTAAGGCAGTGGAGAACTTTCAGAGGGAAATTAACAGGAGATAACTGATAACTGACATCCATTAAACATGGCATGTGGAACTAGAACAGTCTACCCCAGTGAGCGAAATAAAGGGTTCAGTTCGACATTCCAACCACCTGAAGAAGGCCGGAACGTACAACGGCCGAAACTTTGTAATGAATATGGCGACAAAGATGAGGACAATAGTCCGAATAATGTAAATAAATGCAGTATTTACATGTTTTACAAACAGACTACTATCATCATCTGTGTTATCACAACGTTTCGTCTTTTTGCACTCTGTCATTCTTCAGGTGTCAGCCGATCCGGGTAAAATACAGGAAGTTTCGAACTCAATGTGTATTTTCATTTCAGCTGCTAGAAAAAGAGGCTGTCATCAAAGTGTCTCGGGGAAATCAGGGTCTAGTCCTTAGTGAACGCATCAGGACATGAGCCGGTTACTAATTGGTGCGAAAAGCTTGGACGACAATTCACCAGAACAGGCGTTAGAAAATTTGTTTCCTTTTTTTTTTCCAGCAGATACGTTGATTGAAGCATTATTCTGAAGATTCAGCTGATGGTCGGGGAAAAGCAAGGTTTTCAATTAACATAGAAATACGCAGTTGGCTTTACATGAGGTGAAATATTTAGAAAAGCTAATGACCAAAAGAGTTAATATATTTCGACTGCTATTAAACAGAAAATTCTTTAACGTACATTCAATTAGATTAATAGCAACAAATTCTATTTGAATAGTTCCTTTCACGTAGTCCCCGTAATTATGCTTCAAGTAATTGGTATAATAATAATAATAATAATAATAATAATAATAATAATAATAATAATAATAATAATAAAACCGCAAAAAATAATTGCGATTATTCAAAATCAGATTTTCCGATTTTAAATGAAAGAAAAGTGATATTGGCAAAACCCCAACGACACGTAATATCTGGAAATTAATAAGCTTTTACATGGAAAATATACTGAAAATAATGACAAATATATCTAATTGCAGAACGACGATAAAAGAAGGAACTGATTAATGGGAGCGTCTACAGCATTTTGTGAAATCTAAGTTGTTATTCTATCCGTCAAATAAATAGAAAAAATCCAGATTGTCACCTGTGTGCAGATGATTATTATATCCAAAGACCTGATCTCCTTCTGTTTCGGGTGGTATTCCTTTTTTTTTATTGTTCATTCAAGGAAGTAACTAAAGTTTATTATTGTAAACACTTCTTTGGTATTTGAAGATTAAATTTAACTGAAATCATTTCTATAAATAAGAAATGACACAGAAGAACTGTGTGACACAAATGTTTACACGCGCACACACACACACACACACACACACGCATATATATATATATATATATATATATATATATATATATATATATATATATATAAAATATAAAGTTCAATACTTATCGATATCAACTCTGAGTTTCATAATTTCCCGGTCACTTTTGCCTATTTTATTATTTCAGAAACGCTTATTTATCTATGCTACCTTGAAAATTATAGCGACTGAAAACTCAAATAATCATGTCGTTATATATATATATATATATATATATATATATATATATATATATATATATATATATATATATATATATATATATATCCTCGAATACGAGTGGCCAGCTATTATATATATATATATAATAGCTGGCCACTCGTATTCGAGGATACCCATCTACTAGGGCGGCTAGCCAATCCCTATGTCAGACGCTCGCTTGGTCACATCTGTGTTTGTTCAACTCCCACAGAGCCCACCAGTGGTTTAGCTTTTTTAGCGTGATCAACAATTTGAAAAAGCCCAGCACACTCAAAATCGATGACTTGTGAATTTGTGCTAGCACAGCTTATATATATATATATATATATATATATATATATATATATATATATATATATATATATATATATATATATATATATATCAATTTTGTAGTGCGTATTCAATTTATGTAACGTAAATCATTCAAACGAAAAACAAATACTGAAGCTAATTATATGGCGAGAATCACTCTCACAAACAATATTTACTAATAAAATACAATCAACTTCGAATCCGTTAATGAATGGTGTGATCCTTGTTCATAAATTCCGGGTTTATCAGGTCTTATTTTTTCTACGAGCCGGGCTTTCAGTCGTTCCGAACGACCATCCTCAGGTAGACATCAAAGTATATAATTTTACATATATCGATAGGTACAATTAATATTTTATCATATGTGTGTGTGTTTGTGTGCGCACGCACGCGTGTGCATAAAATATTGTTGTATTTTGCCAGGAGAAAAAGTATTTCGCCATCAGTTTAAAATGAAAAATTCAAATGAAAAATGAAAACCCTTCCTTATTTTCAAACTTAACAGTCATGAAGCTGATATAATTTTATTATTGATATATGATGTCTTGTTAGCCAGAGTTGATATTCTTGCCTGTGCAGACCCCATGTCTCCTCAGAGCAAAATTAAAATAGCCAAATATCCGACGGCATGGGACGATGTAAAAGAAAAATGCTACATTTTGTGAAAGGTATTTTATATGACAAAATACGATGAGTTTTCGCCTGATTTATTGTTGTATCAGCCCGAAAATCTCCAGTTATTTTATGCATGACGGATGCCATTAATTTATTCGTAAAAATTACGTCTAGCTAATACTTGAAATCAAATTAAACACAAGCATGTATAGTCCTTCACAAAACAGATCGGGAAATGTTATATAGTAAGGGGATATGACGCAACGGTATCATTTTCATTTTTTCCAGAATTCATCTCAAACCGCGGTGCATATTTGACACTGGAACATTCGATAGCCGATTAGAAAAGTTTAGTTAATCAGCATAGCGTGTGTTTGTATAACTTAGAATGCTGCGAAAGAGAGCGAAACGCGTATTGGCTTAAAGGTGGGGGTTGTGCTGAGCAAAAATGAAACGTCAAAAATAAATGGCTCTTTCAAGAAAATAATTACCAATATTATATCAACTAAAATTAACATGTTACTTGAATTGTGGTGAGTTGGTGTTTCTGTAGTTGTACTGAGCTGAGAGGAGGAGGAAGAGGAGGAAGAGGAGGAAGAGGTCAAATCCGAAACGATTCGATACAGACAGCAAGATACGTGCATATCAATAAATCGATGGATTAATGTCATTCATTTTATGTCAATGCAGAGAAATCCTGTTCGTTTGGATATGTCTTTGACTAAAACTCACCATGACCTCATTTTCCCCAAGCTGTGATTAGAAGGACTTCAATCCAATCGATACCTGTCGATGAATGACTTTCTCCGTTCTTTGTGACGAAAACGATTCACCGTAAAGAGTCAAAGCATAAACCAAGATTTCTTTTTTGTTCTGAAAGTTGTACAAAAGTTTCAGAAACGATGCGTAATTTCGCAATCGACGTCTGCTCATATTTGTATCAGGCAACCATACAATCCAGGCCCCTTAAAGAATACTAAATTGCTGTAAGCAAAAGTTGGTGCGTTCTTACGCTAAGCGTAATTAGCGTAATAAAGCCAAATATAGCAAGGAAATTTAGCTGGAAAGAGTGTAGAGTGACAAACGTTCAAGTATGGAGGGACTTCTGCTCTTGAAAATCAGCAGTTGAAATCTTGACCGTTTTATTTAAATTCAGACACTGACCACTTCCGTTGGTCGGAAATGCACAATAATATTGGTCGCTAAGCAAGCCAAATTTCAAATTGGTATCATTTCGACTTGCTGTTCATTTCACCACTGCCCATTAAATATGACAATGGAGAACGAATGTGAAGTTTTTAAAAACTACTCTTTTGAAAATTACTGTTTGTTAATTTTTTCCATCCGGGTGAATCAATACCAGTAAATATCGATCTAATGCACAATTCACTGCAATAATAATAATAATGAATATATTTTTTAATATGCAAAAATATTTAAAAATCATATTCACTTGAAAATATATATTTTTTTAATTATGCCAATCTATCTCTCTCTCTCTCTCTCTCTCTCTCTCTCTCTCTATATATATATATATATATATATATATATATATATATATTAGATATTAAAATATTTTTTAATGAAAGCTGAAATATAAATAAATATACACGCAATCAAAGAGACATGGAAAGAGAAAGTTTGAAAAAAAGAGAGGTAGAAAGAGAGAGGTAGAAAGAAACTTAAATCATGTGCCTGCCGTAAGCACGATTCACAGATTTTTAGTATTAGATAGATAGATAGATAGATAGATAGATAGATAGATAGATAGATAATAGGAAGAAAGAGAAACAAAGAAGAATGCTGTCGTGGTGGTTATGCTGATGATGTTTGTGATTATGGTGATGGTTACTTGTCGGTTATTTCTGAATATTCTTTTACTATTTATTTTTTAAATGACTAATTTATACACAATATAAACACTTATACTAAACTTTTGTTTAAATATTATTACTAACTATATATTAATTGAATTTATGTGTAAAATATAATCGTGCAATTATAGAATTGGAGAGATTTTAATATAATTTCATATTATAGAGAGAAAAATTCAAAGAAAATTCTGTTGAAAATTGAAGTTATGGCGGAGTCTGGTGAACCACGTCGTATCTCCTTGGGATCCAAACTCATATAAATAAAGATTTTACCGCTGTCGTTAATAATAGCAAAAAATAGTAAAATAGTTATTAATAATAATAATAATAATAATAATAATAATAATTCCTCCCGATAATCTGAATATAATTCCCCAACCCCACTATCTCATGAGCAGGACGAGATATTTGGTCTTGGTCGACATTCGTCCTAGAGCTGATAACTTGAACAAAATTACACAAGGATAAAACGGTTAAGTATAATACGCAAAAATTACAAATCTTAAATGATTACGAAAAAATCTTCCTACCGGATCGGCTGTCAACCGGGTCAACAAGGGCCGCGTACCTCAAAGAGGAACCCAGTCTACGGCCGAAAAATCTGGATAAACCTTTACAAGAGTGGGAAAATATAACCACAAATAATGTTAGGCAAGCTTTAACAAAATCCCCAAAATTGAAATCCCCAGGAAATGACAAGGTGACTGGTTCTATCATCTCTCATCAATCCATAAAACCCTTGCAAAAACTCAATCAGTGCTTATTAATAATCCCAATGAAATAATCCAGGAATGGATCACTAAAGGTATTACATATCACATGACAAAAACAAGTGAAATAGATGACCCCCAAAATTATAGGCCAATAATATGTCTCTCCGTCACTTATAAATTGATCACATCTACCCTGACGAACCGTACTTACTCTTTTTTCGAATCAAACAAGATTCTTCCACTGGAACAGAAGGGATGCCGGACTGGTTCATATGGTTTCAAAGATCAACAACTGATAAATAAAATGATCCTGGAAAATTGCAGGAGACGATGTAGAAATATTAGCACTGCATGGATAGATTACAGTAAAGTCTTTGATGCTACACTCTTGGATCCTTAAGACTTTGGAAATGTACTAAGTTTCCCACATGATTGTAAATTTCTTTACACACAGCATGGGAATGTGAAAAACCACATTATACCTAAATCACACCAGAGACACTGCCATCTCCAACCGACGGAATATCCGACGTGGAATCTTTTAAGCAGATTCCATGTAATCCCTTCTGTTTTGTATGCCCTTAATCCTCCTTACGAATGAACCAAACAATAATAGTTATGGTTACAAACTAAACAAGAAAGGATGATCTAAAACTCTTTGCCAAAGACGACAATGAGTTGAAGGACCTCCTCAATATTGTAAAATGTTTCAGTCACGACATAGGTATGGATTTCGGATTAAATAAACGTGCATAAGTAATATTCAAGAAAGGGAGAATTACAGAAACACACTCAATAGATTTAGATTTTGGCAAAAATATTAGGGAATTGGAACAAGATGAATCCTATAAGGCGGAGGAGATGGTATACAACATACCCAAATAAAGGAGAAGGTAAGAAAGGATTATTACAGGTTTGTGCGTCTGATATTGAATACTGAGCTGAATGAAAAAAAACAAAAAAACAAAACAACCCCCCACCCCCCGAATATCAGCGATAAACACCTTGGATGTCCCTGGAGTGCAATACAGTTTCAACTTCCTTAACTGGAGCATAGTTGACATTAAGCGAATGGACGCCAAAACGAGAAAGCTTCTCACTTGCTACCATATGCATTATCCCAAAGCTGATGTTGATCGTCTGTAGGTTCCCAGATCCGAAGGAGGCAGATGATTAGTTTAACTAGAACTGTTTTACAAAACTACAACAACTGGCCTTCAAAGATACCTAGAAACTATAGAAGACTGGATGATTATCTGTGTCAAAAACATGAAAGTGGTAAGCGATTTTATTCAGTAATAAAGGAAGCCAATAATTTCAAAGTAGAGTTTTAAGTGGGTGAAGAAATACAAGTAAAGCTAATACACCGACTGAAGCTACAAAATACTTCAAAATGAAAGCAAAGGCAAAGGCAACAGACCAGATACAGAAAAGACGGGAAGATTAACCGCTTCACAGTCAATACTCTGCCTGTAGACAAACCCCGTATCCATAAGTGCAGGTTTAAAAGCTGAAACTGAAGTTTTTATTCCTGCTGCACAGGACCAAGGATTGCTAACTAGAAATTACCAAGCACACATACATAAAAATTGTGTTGGTCCAAAATGCAGATTCTGTGATAAATATCCAGAAGCAATTGACCATCTTGTATCAGGTTGCGCGATATTGGTACCCACTGAATATAAAACACGGCACGACAGAGTGGGCCAATATCTGCACTGGAAAATCTGCAACTTTCACGGAAAGGAAACAGCAAAAAATGGTATAAACACCACAAAGACCCGGTTAGGGAGATAGGACCTTTAATAATTTTATGGGACTTTAAAGTAAACCCGGAAAGAAATGAGTATACACCAGAAACCAAATATAATAAAAGGAGAACCTGTCCTGATAAATATAAATGTATGATTCTATGATTTTGAATGTTGTAGACATTTCCCTCTACAGTGAGAAGTCCTGTCAGGGCAAGAATATCGACATTCCAGCAGAAAATAGCTATAATTATAAAAAGAATGATAATCTAGATAAAAACTAAAATATTGCGAATAAAAATGAAGAAAATTGCGGACAATAATTATAGGAGTACTTGGAGCGGATCCTAAAGCCTTACAAAAAATAAATAAATAAAAATCCGATATAGAATTGAAGTCTTACAGCCATATCACGTTGAAACATCGATTCTCATCCGATCACCGAAGTTAAGCAACGTCGAACCTGGTGAGTACCTAGATGGGTGACTGCTGTAAGCTTGGATGTGCGAGTGGTGTAATGGAATTGGAAATCGGAGAGTCAAGTTCCAATTCCAGTTGGGTTCGTTACATTCACTTATGCGCAAATACCCTTCTCCTCCCAGCCATGGGTTAATTAGTAGGGCTTGTATAAGAAAAATCATTATTATCTCCAAATAATTCTTACGATGTACGATTTTTCTTCTAGCTTTAAAAAGGTGGATAAGCCGTAAAAACAAATACATGACAAAAATAATCGAAAATATTTCGATTATAGAATTATCAGAATGAAGAAAATTGGAGGGAAAATGGAGTCTTTTAAGAGATTCGCTGTCACTTGACCCTAGAAAGTGCCGACAGCTGCATTCATTAAAACACAAACTTGGTAATCAAAATAAAATAAAAATACATAAAAAACCCAGAGGATTTTGGAGTAAATATGTTGGATCGATTCAGTAAAGACGATCAGTTTGAACGATTGAAGGAAGGAAAATATTGATAACGGAAAAAAAGCCTCAAATCTCCATTTCTTTTTTTTTCTGCCCACCAATATAGGAATGATAAATATCTCTATGCAGTCATTCGTCCCGACACAAAGACGTGTTGTGCAGTTCGATAAACTCAAAGAAAAAATAACGAAGAACAGTCTCTTAGCAAAATCTCCATTTGCTAAACTTGAGAAAGATTTCGACCAATAGCATTGATTCAAATACAACACGCAGTGAAATCACATCTCTCTTCTGAATTCTAATTTACTTGATATAATTAATATTATTCAGTAGTCACAAACGCATATCATCATCATCATCATCATCATCAGCAGCAGCAGCATCCTCTAACTCTCCAGCAAATTGAAGTAACCAAACGAGGGCTAGTCTATCCAAGTAAATTCGGTCCGTATCGTATATTCCAGATATGTAACCTTTCATCTTATTTCAATTAAAACTATTATAACAATGTTTATTGTAGTCAGACATTTAATAGAAGCATTCACATTTTGCATACATTTCAAGATCGCCGAAAGCACAGATATTGTTATAATCGAAATCCTGGAGCGAGTAGTCAAAAAGCGTAAATCTAAAATAATAATATCTGCTTTGACTTCTTTTCAAAGACGTGACTTCCGGTTTTGTATAAGGCAACGGGGATTTGGTCAAATCGCAACACACTTTCAATACAAGTCACCTATTAATTACTTGCAATATGAAGGATTTAATAAACATGTTGTATGTATACAGCTGTTTGGTAATCGCTGCAAATGAATTGGAATTACTTCATATCAATACAGTATTTTTTCTGCCAAGTCGTAATATTTGGTGTGTGATGGAGCGAGCAATCGATTGGAAGCAATCATGAGTTCTCTTTTTATCTTTAGCCGGAGATTTTAATTTAAGATTCAGCTGAAGAGGTCCTTTCTAATGAGCACTGAAGTAAAGACCCTTTAACATTGGAAAATGAGCAAAGTGCGTTGAACACGGATGGATGAAGGAGGGACGAATTAATCACTGTGAAATGAGAATAATCAATGAATTTCATGAATCATTGTCTCAAGTAGTTTGTGGGAAGACATCATTGTAATTGTGTATTTTCTCTTTGATTTAATATTTAGAATACGCCATAGTTAAATCTAAGATATAACATTTTTATAGCAAGAAACATCTGTAAGGTATCAAATATTTAACAATTCATTAAGAGATTTTTTATTTAAAATCAGTTATTCTTCTTTTTTTTCTTTTGCATTTTTCAGTTGTAAGCTTTGTTACTTGACATGGAATTATGGGATGCCAAGTCAAATCCTTTAAACAAAAAAAGAAGATTTCTGGTTTACATCATTCTAAAAACTGACATTGTTTATCTTATTTTCAGATGAAAAATATTCTTCTCTCTTTTTTAATACTATTCATTAGCTTTAGTTTAAACCACTTAGTGAGAAGATTATGTTTCACAATCTTTAAAGGGGAAGGGGGCTATTAACTTTTCACGAAATGATTTAAAATCCTGTTTTGTACTTCCACTCAAATAGCAGCTGGGGAATATAAACTATTTTAACAGCAAGAGAATTACAGTTTTTAGTTAGGTACAAAGCTACAAGAATGAGGTACTAAGAAAGTTTTAGAAAGTGCTTGCACGGCCTTGCAGACGAAACTATATCGCTATTATTAGATTGTTCCTACACTTTTTCCGATGTTCTGTAAATGATCTCGAAGAATAATCTTTCGTATCATTTTTCTGCTTCTAAATAATTCTGCTAATCATGTGAAACTGTTGTCTAATGTTATTCAAATTTTATTTCAGATTAGACACATTTTTGAGATGGAATGCCAAGTAGACAACAATAAGCATGTTTGACATCTTCTTTTTGATTTTAAACAAGGTCACAATTTGTGCTGTGCACGGTGATGACTTCATTACCGATAGAATGGCACAGAAATGTTTTCCCCATTTAAAGGAAGGAAGTTCGAACTCACAGAATCCCTGCGTCCTGGCCGACCTGTTCTGATGACAACCAATTGCAGGTCTGATAAAAGAAGAACTGCGCCTGACCCCACAAAAGAACTGACTCATAAAATAGCAAGCTCACGTGTCACTATCGCTCTTCATCTTCCCACAATGGATAATGTCCAGAAACACTGTGCATGGGTGCCACATGCATTGACCAAGAGAAAAAAACTTCGAGTCAAAATCTAGTGATTTCTATCGTCGAGGCATTGAACAGATAAGTGGATCATTGACAGAAGAGAGTAAAAAATGAAGGCGAATACACTGTTGAAGGATTCATTAGAACTCTTAATAAGTGATAAGTATTAAAATAAATGATAAATAACGAACGAATTTATGTAACAACTTAATGCTATTGCAGATGTTCGGACGAGTTACATTCCTTAGTTTCACTCGCTCATAAATATAAAACATTTTTTTACCCATTTCAACCAATCAAAGTTAGTAATGGGGCACAGTTACTGCAAAATGAATTCATAGCTTTTCTAATCAGGTCATTTGCATGTTTTCTTTTTCGTCGAGCGAAGGTCTTTGTTCTGACTTTTCTTGGAGAACATAATTTTCTGTTTGATCAGTAATATCAGTATAAAATATTTTGTATATGTTCAACTCAAAAATTGTTTGACTGATATAGACAAATTCAAGCAGATCAACCGACAGACTGAATGTTTAGAAATTATATTTCTGTGATGTCGTTTAATTCTTCTGACAAGAGATTGGGGTCTGAATTAGAGCTTAATAATCTTCTTGCAGTTTCTCATTTGCTTAAAGAATACAAGAAAAAAAAACCCGTTGTTTTGTTGTTATTTTTTTGTAACCAAAACATTTCATCATCATTATCATTTCTGAAATAAAGATCAGTTGACGTTCACAAGTCCCACACGAAAAAAAGATAGAAAGAAGGCCGTGATGTTTTTTTAGTCCATAACTAATCAACAACTAGAAAGAAGCCGAGATTTCTTCGTAAAACACTGCCCCCTCTCACTTTCACGATTCTGCCGGAACCGTTTTTGGTTTGGCAGTGAGCAGACAGTAGTAGTGAAGTTCTCTTGCTCAAGGCACCCTCTCAGTCACTGAAAAGCAGTCGGCAATATTTCCGTGCTGGATATAACAAAATTGGCAGATAAAAACCCCGTTGCATTGTACCTTTTATTATTAATGGAAAACCTTTCACCTGGTTAACAGATATCTTTTGACTTTCATGGAAAAATCGAGATGATGCGAGTCTAGGATACCAATTAGGATACCGAACACCAGTTTATGTCAAAGAGAATGTCGTGAAAATACAACACGGCGTCATTCGTTACGTGTCAGAACTTCTCTCTTTTTTCATGGTGATTATAATTTTTATCCTGTTCTAGTATTTTGAAATTCGTTAAAATTTCCAAACAAGATTCGCTTTTCTTTCAAAGAGTAGTTTCTGATTTATTATTATACATTTATGGAATGTTCACATCAATAAAACCTGGTGACTTGTGTAGGGAAATGAAAGTCAGTTCCTTAATATTGCAAAACTCTCCTCGGTATTCTCGATTCATTTCAGTAGTGATGTCGGCTGGATAGTTCCAATTCTTCCATTGATTTCCATTTGTTCCAGTCTTTTCTCTAAGCTCTTCCGGGCAGTTCTGGCACGACTGTCTGCTTCATTTTCTATAGTTTCATCAATTCCCTGGCAAGGTTGAATCACTATTATTATTATTATTATTATTATTATTATTATTATTATTATTATTATTGTCATCGTTATCCTCATCACGGTTTAGATTTTTCAGTTGTCATATTCATTATTAATCGTTTGAAAATCTTTTCGAATGATAATTTTTGTGTCCTGCTTGGAGCACAGGATATTACCCAATTGCCCATTCCAATGGAGGCGGAGGTTTTCGCAGATATAATACCCTTTATTTTAATTTTATATTCAGGAAATTATCTTTGGGTCTAACGAAGTGGAAACAAGCCATTTTTCAGTTACTGTAATGTAAAGAGAGGGAGAGAGAGAGAAAGAGAGAGAGAGAGAGAGAGAGAGAGAGAGAGAAAGGGAGAGAAAAAGAGAGAGGGAAAGAGAAGGGAGAGATAGAGACAGAAAGAAATAACAAAAGAAAGAGCTAAATGTGTCGGTGTTTGAGGGAGGTGAGGAAAATGATGTGGCTTGTGCCAAGAATTCAGCTTGCCAACTAATTTTATTCATCAACACACACACACACACACACACACACACACACACACACACACACACACACACACAGAGATCTATGTACATACTCTTCTATAAGTAGACTCGTGACATCAGCAATAGAAAGTGTATATTTATGAGCATTTGTGTTAGGGTCAATGTAAATATTTGTATATATATATATATATATATATATATATATATAATATATATATATAATATATATATAATATATTATATATATAATATAAATATATATATATTATAAATATATAATATATATACATTTGTATATATGTATACATATATATACGTTAATGTTTCGTAACAATAGATAAGATATATATGTATATGTGTGAAAATTTTGCATATATAAGCGTGCATGGCGCAACGTTTGTATTTACACGTAAGAAAGCGAATATATATATATATATATATATATATATATATATATATATATATATATATATATATATATATATATACATACATACATATTTGTGTGTATGTAAATAGATTTTGAATCTTATCCACTTACACACACACACGCACACACACACACATATATGTATATATATATGTGTATCTGTGTACATTTACGTGTGCGTATGCATGCTTGTGTATTTACGTGTGTACAGGTAAATTTTATATATGTTTACACATATGTGTGTACATGTGCACACACACATGAAATTTATCCCATTTTACGGAAATGTATGTTTTTTCTCTTCATATGCTGCATTGCGCTACTAATATTTTGTGTGTGAGGGGGGTATATTTAACTGTAGTGGATTGTGAGATCAGTGCACTTTCAATAGGTTTTTTCTTAGTAACTTTTCTCTAGGCATTTCTGAGGTAGAATTCTGGTTAAATGTGTTACAGTGATATTAGTGCATTTAAATTGTTATTCTGGAATGCAAACGGAAAAATTCTATTCAAAAATCAAATTAAAAAACTATAAAAGACTGAAATTTTACATCGCCATTCATGCATTCCATTGTTTCTTATAACCCTGAAGAGATTATTATTATTATTATTATTTAAGGCTTTCAATCAATATCGTTCCATCCAATTATCGAAATTTAATTTATTAGCATTCCCATTTTTTTCGCTCTTGTGAATTCTTATTTCGCATTGGAATTGTAAAAATGTTCAACATTGAAAAGGGATTAAAAGAGAATATTCAAATGAATTTGTTTTGAAATGATGTGAAATAATTTCAGTGAATGGTTTTACCGTTTAAGATATTCAGACAGGAATTTGCGACCTACCGTAAATGACGATGCCCTCGACTAAACAACCCATTTACGGCCTACAGAAATGAATTCATCAAACTATATACTGTTTTATTTTAACCTAAAAAGTGAGGTATTTATCTAATTTTTATTCACAAAGGAGGTATTTATGTAATTCCTTACAAAATAAACAAAAGCTAACGTCAGACAAAGTAATTTCAATTGAAGATGAAGCGGTGCTCTTTTTCAGTGTTGAGGTTTTTAACATATTTCATATTTCCAACTGTTGGTAAATATCAGATCACAGTAGAAAATGAAGAGTATATATCATACTACAGTAGAAAATGGATGGTAGATATCATTCTATAGTCACTTATTATTTTTATTTTTGGTGTTATGATCCTATGAAACATTTAGTCGTATTTGTTCGAACAGATATAAAGTGTTAAGTTCTAGTTTAATGAATGATGAACCATTTTCATAGGAATTCTCACTACCATATCAAAACAGCTTAAAAAACAAAGAATAAAAGCCACATACATTCTTTAAAAACAAAATTCTTAGACGAGTCTTTGGAATAACTTTTAATAATAATACTGGATGGAAAAGCTTTATACAATCAAACAGGTGAAAATTAATGTGGACGTGTTCATATATTTTCAGTTTCACTGGTTCCTAAAATAGAGTTGTGAAAAATGTTAAGAAATCTAATTCTGATCTATCTATCTATCTATCTATCTATCTATCTATAGACAATATAGAAAATAAAATTAAGATATTGTGGAATTTGAATTTTCCTTTTCGGTGGGGACAATTTACAAGTGTCAGGCGTTTGTCTAAGGAAGAATAATTCTTTACAATAGATATTTAGCAAAACTTACAAGAAAATTAAAAAAAAGTTACTATGGCCAATATTAATGGCACAAGTAAAGTACGAGCAGGAAAATGATATTTTGCATGATAAATGTTAATTAAATAATGAAGAATAATTAATAGATATTAATATTTATTTGTTTCTAGACAAAAGTAGGTTAGAAATCTGAGACATGGATGGAACATTATCCTTGACAGTAATCCCATACATGTTTCTAAATTAGTTCAGAAATGTTTTTCAGATATGAATATAAAGGTTTTGCCTTGGCCTACATAATGTACCGTTGTGAATTCAATTGAAGACGTAGAAGATTAATAAAACCAAGTAACTTGCAACAACCACACAATTATGTACGGGAAATGTGGTAAAATTGCCCTGCAGATGTTTGGGTTAAATTTTTAAAAAAATTCTCAAATGGGTTAGGAAGATCTTTGAATCAAAAACGAAATACAATTCACACTTAATTTTTCCGGACCATTATTTGGGGTATAAAATTATTATTATTATCTCTTGTTTACAATTATTCACAATTAAATATTTTGTTAATTTATTTACTAAAATCATACTTACATTGGTTGAGCCATTTAATATAAAGGAGTCTAATTCGTATAATGGCGTCATAGTCTTCTTCAAAGACTTCCATTTGGGTCTGAGCACTCAGCATCGTTCATAGTTCTTAAAAGTCTTAAAAATCGATTTCAGGATCGCCATTACTTGTTTCATCTCATTCCCTTTAATCTCGTTCACGTTCTGCAAGCCATTCCTTTTCAAAATCAATCTCAGATTCATGAAAATAGCTAATGTAGTACCTCACCTATAAAAACCAAAACTTATAAAAAATGCACAAATGGAAAATAGGACAAATGAACATCCAGTCAACATTCGATGATTTCAGGGTGCACTTCCTTTTAGAAGAATGCAGGAAAGCAAAATTGATGTTTTCTTTTATGTATGCAAGATATGTATCGGCTTGGTTGGAACTCCATTGCGCATTTGGGATGTAATTTATTTTGGCTTGGACACAAGGAGAAAAGATGGAGTTGAAATTGTAACATACAGATCACCAGATATTGTAATAGACAAAATCTCGTACAGCCGTCAGAAAGATTGATGGCTGCCGACATTGTTGTTCATGGTTGTAAGATCCGAGTGATATCAGCTTATGTCCCAACTAAAAAATATGTCTTGGAAAAAGAGAAATTCTCAAGAGGATCGAGTGAAATTTGTACAGGAGTTAAAAGCTGAAATTTATTGGGGTTTTAATGTTACCTCAAGTATTTTTAAACGCCATTGCTCCTTTGATGGCAAGAAGACAACTGTTTGAAACGTAATCCTCAAACAACAATGGGGAACTCTTGCTAAACTTAGTCAAATAGATACACTCTCCATCCTTAGCACATATGGTTTGATCATCCTATGAAACAGCGTATCACATGGCACAACTCAGATAATGTAGCAAATAGATTCTTGGATGTGTGACAGATGTTAGAGTCTACAACTCCTACTTTAAATCAGACAATAAACTACTTGTGATAATCGTAACCATATCATCATTAGCTGAAGCATACCTAGAAAGAAAAGGATACATTTATGGGACACCAACCTTGAGTTGAAAATATTGACACAAGAAAAAAAAACAAGTATAAGAAAATACCAAACAATTCATAAAAAAGCAAAAACAAACTGGTTAATTCTTTGAGAACCCGATATCTCCTGAAAATTGGAAAATGAAATTAATGAAGCCAAAAAGCATAGACAATGTGTTACCATGTGCAGAAACGTGAAATATAATAATAACATCATACAATCAAAACTTCCACAGAATGTCCTGTTGGAAAAACTCTCTGAATCACACTAAACTTAAGATGCCAGTAGATATAGAACATATTCCAGTATTGATCCAATCGCTATAAAGTTCGTCTTCAAACATAAACAATAATAAACCGACTGATGAGGAAATTAAAAAAGCTATTTAAAAAGTAAGGGATCAAAATTCATCACTTGACATTGAGGCTGAGCTTTTGAAAATAGATTACTCTCTCCTTGAATTCAATAAAAATGAAAACGTCTGGAATCAGAAATGCATCCCCAAAAAGTGGATTTTATCAATTCATTAAAGGAAACAGAAAGCCATCCATAAAGAATCTCGAAGATGCACAGATGCATCTCAGTTCTATCCCCCATGATAAAAGCATTATTAGACATTGTATTAACTAAGATTGCATCCTTTTATGAATGTCAACTCCTCATGAGTTTGATTTTCGTTCTGGTAAGCGATGCAATGATAACAAATATGTTATCAAACAACTCCAAAAAATTGTTTACTTCTTTAATAGCAAACTGTATAGCCGCTTTGTCGATCTCACATCAGCATATGACAACATCAATGGAGATTTCATCCATTAGAAACCACCTCCCAAGCTCCGAATACACTGAATGCATCGATGTAATAGAGAAACTGTATCGATCTACAGAATCGGACATGTCTGACAAGGACCTCATCAGGAGTACGACAAGGAGGCAATAAGAACCCCAGTCTATTTAATCCTTTCCCTAGACTATGCCCTGCGCATATACAAGCACCGATGCGACGGGCTGGGCACTGAGAATTTAAGCATTCCATATCACGTCCGAAGCGATGGGCACTTTGATGTGGTTTAATAGTTAGCAAATTTGTCTCACTAGAACAATTACGATTGACTAGGGAGTTCAATCTTAATTGGCCGTCCAAAACTTTTGACCTTGTGCCACATCTAAGCAATGCTTAAAAAATAACCACATCCCAAAGGAATCTACCAAGAGAAAGCAGTGATCTTGCATTCTGACACCAGGCCAACATACTGGGATGTATACTAATGACATAGGATCCATTGTTGCGTTAAGAATGATCTCGAATAGAAAAACATCCTCAACTGTGTCCAAAACAGAAACATGGTCTGGAATTAGAATGAAAATAGTAATGGAACTTACTCTGAATCCATCATAAACATTCAGAATGGGGAATTAGTAAATACTAAACACTTCAAAAACTTCGGCATCTGGATCAGTTATAAGAAATTTAGTATAGGCGAAACGGAAATTTACCAAAAGTTGGTTTTGTCCATTACTGTAAAAGGTTACAAAACCAAAACATCTACCTGAAAACTCGAGTCATTTACTTAAAAAGCCTCCCAAGGTCAAGACTTTGATGTATGGCGCTAAACCCATTCAGAAAAATCTAAAGTGTCAGCTGTATACAACCACGTTCTAAGATCAATAGTGAAAAAAGGCTTTGAGCGAGTGAAACCTGAGGGTCTTGGCAAAGATCATCCTGCTTTGGATATTGTGGACTGGCGCTACTGAATCTTAAACAAAGAACTGTACCAAATAACAGAAACCACATCACTTGAGGACTACCAAGAGAAATTAAGCAAATGAAAAAGGAAAATTTCGCTAAATCTTCGGATGAGCTACAGTTTTTAGTTCTACTGGTTCGGACATTTATATATAGGATTCGCAATTCTACGCCGATGGAGTTTAATCACACAATTTCTTGGTATTCCATTCGTAAGAAGGGAGTTCCGCTTAGGCAGCTTTTTACCACGAGAACTGCCTCTTTGTGGAACAAAATCCCGCGTAGATGCTTTCTTGAACACGATAAACTTATCTTTTTTAAGTCAAGTGTCAATCGCTTTCTGTCCTCCTTATTCTCATATTCTTCACTTCTTTCTATCTTAAGCTACTTTATCTAACATTCAATAATCCACGAGTAGCGTTTCAGCCTAGCATTGGCTGAATCTTTCGGAAATTGACCAACTTTAAGCACGACAGGATTTTTCACAAAAACTGACTATAAAAATTTGCAGACAGAAAGCCTTTAACTAACAAGAAAGGAAAATTTCGGAGAAGACCGAAATATAGATACCGTATAAAATTGCGTGAAAATCTCACAAAGAATTGTTCTCGAATTAAGAACGTTTTATATCAGTTACCTGTCGCTTTAATCGGTCTTCCTCAAAACAGAATGATTGCTGGGCACGTTGTTGACTCTCATTGTGCGTGATGACAACGACTGTCGATTCGAGTCAATAGCACAGTGTGTTAAATATGACAAGTGTGAGGTGACAGCACGAGAAACCATCACGAAAGGAAACGAAGTAAATTGTGAATTGCGATTGTCACTCTCATCATCTAATGGTATCCGACTTTATGCTTTATCATGAAAATCATAATTCTTTCCTAAGTGGCCGGTTGGAATTTTATCAGAAAGTCTTTAGAATCGGAATTTCAATTGAAAGAAAGAAAGAAAAGAAAAAAGAAAAAAAGAATGAAAGAAAGAACAATGCAAAGGAATTTTTTTCCTAAAATATTTTAAAATGCTCGTCGGCTGTAAAATAGATATGTCAAAATACAATTGGGGGTGGGGGTAGAAAACATTGTATTCAGGATTTTAATAAAATCGTTAAATAAAAAGTAAATTATAAACAAGTGTTTCCATCATGTCAATAGGTTCTCTCTTGAACAAGCCCCTTTCAGTCGTTTGCAACTTTTACAGCGTGAAACTGATTTAAGAGAAGAAAATTAAATTGCTATTTTATTCCGTTTAAATATACAAGACTTAAATATCGATAGAAGCATATATAGACGTGTTTTCCAAGCATTTTATTTTAAATATGAGAAAATTCTGAAAAGTTTTCAGTTCGATTAAGAAGCCTTTTACACAATAATCTTACGGTTAGATATTTGGTCAGATTTTAGGAAGCTGATAGGCATATGAACTTTCAGCATCCACTCATATATTCATCCAATAAGAAATCAAATGTTTTTTTGAAAAGTCTATCTATCTATCTATCTATCTATCTATCTATCTATCTATCTATCTATCTATCTATCTATCTAACACTTACATACAAGGATGAATCAATAAAGTCGTAGCTTAACAGTTATTAACTGAAAGTTAATCAGGAATATTCATTATATAATGGCTGATCTTTGTGATTAACATTCACAGGTAAATTAAGTGCATTGACAATGAAAGAAATGTTGAAAAACCAATATTTGTATAAAATAATTGTATATATATATATCCATGTCACAGTGGATAAAAGCGTTGGTTAGATCCAGTGACAGGACACAAAGAGTGTGTGTTCAATACCTGGTTAAGTCGGTAGAGAACTTTGAGAGGGGAATTAACAGGAGATAACTGATAACTGACACCCATTAAACATGGTACGTGGAACTACAACAGTTTACCCCAGTGAGCGAAATAAAGGGTTCAGTTCGACATTCCAACCACCTGAAGAAGGCCGGAGCGTACAACAGCCGAAACATTGTAATAAATATGGCGACAAAGATGAGGACAATAGTCCAAATAATGTAAATAGTGTACATAATACGTCATCTCAGAAATATAGACAAATCTGTTCTATAAACCTACTTTCAGGCTTGAGGATCACCTTGATGTGACCTTGAAGGTAGCCATTCCGCAAACAAGTGGTTCTTGTTCTAGGTTGGTCACTAAGTCCATGATGGTGGCATTCACTGATCCCTTAGTATTATGGTATCGTTGCTTAATCTCTCATTCGATGACACTCTAGACATAACAGACCAAGGGGTTCAAATCAGGATAGTTAGGAGGCCACATATTGTGAGTGAAACGGACAAATCTTGGATATGTGAGGAGGGAGCAGGTTCCTGTTAGAACAAGCAATTACCATCCCAATCCAAAATTTGATAATCGTATCCTGCCCTGTGAAATTAACCACGAGGCCCTGTGACAAAAAGTATAGTGTATCTCACATTGTTACTGGGAGATAACCAAACAAGAATTTGAAGACTTTGCCAAAGTTAAAAAAACACCATCTTTAAGAATGTCACAAAAAGAAATCGGAGAAAAATTGAAAGATAAATGAGCAAGAAAAGTGGATTGACCCGGAAGAAAATATCTTAGGCTGATTTTGCAAATCTAAACAGATACATAAAAGATGCTGAATATTAAGAATTTTAACAATCCTCCCGAAGACAAACAACGTACCGCTTTTAAGCAAAGAGAAACATATAAGTTGGGCAAAGAAGTTACATGACAACTGATTTCTCAGGAGTAATTATTATTGATGAATGCAGAACGGCATTGGTTGGACCTGATGTTGGCTGCGCGAGGGTTTGGGTTCTTCATGGAAATAATCAATCGGTACGAATTTGAATGTACCAGTGACGGGGGTAAAATAATATTTTACGCTTGTAAAATTATACATCCCCTTAAAGTTGATAATGATTTAAAAGAAAAACGAAGTTTTTGGAGAGGATTTTTTTTATTTGTACATATCACAGTTAAGAAGTTTTAAAATACAAAGTACATCCATTCCAGGTAATCATCTTTCACATTCTGTCAACTTTTGTAAAAGAACGTTTTAAAGACACCAAATTAATGAAATGGCTCCTATTTTTAGTTATGAATCTAACAGAGATTTATCATTAAGAGAAATGCATATGAGAAGGCAAACACTATTCAGATAAAAATATCTCTGGAAGTCATAAACACTACTGCAAATGTTCAATGCGAAACAGTACGAAAGAACCAAATCAAAGGTTGAAAGATTGATGAAGGTTATATAATGTCCAGAATGCTATATTAATTTGTAAATCATAAAGAAATAGAATTTAATCGTGCATACAAAATATTGTATTAATCAAATGAATTTTTATGAGTTTTTAATTTATTTAAAAAAGAAGAGAAGATATAAGTTGAAACTCACATAAAGTATTTCTCATATAAATATATCCTAAGAATCTTTGGTTCTTTAATAACAATTTTATATTTAAAACATTGATTTGTATATTAAATTCCGATCCTTTTTTTCCCATTAACTAACGAATTAAAGTTTTCATTGCCTATCATGAGTCTGGTTGATCGCTCATTTTTATCTTAGGGACAGGAAGATATCTGTTTTATCAGTATTCAGTATTCTTCTTCATTTCTATCTATCTATCTATCTATCTATCTATCTATCTATCTATCTATCTAGCTAGCTAGCTAGCTAGCTAGCTATTATAACAACTCAAATTTCAATTTTTTAACATTGCAGTGTAGCGATGAGAAGAAACTTGTCCATTTTAAAACCACGATGAAGAATTTGTATTAATATCAGTGGCTTTGGCTACACTTCGAATTCAGTTCGACAATTTCAGTTTCAGAGTTGCTAAAAACACATCAATTTATAAATTATTATTATTATTATCATCATCATCCTTATATTTCGATTTCTTCTATGGTCACCCTACCTACCAAGTCACCCTACCTACTAAGGCAGCAGGTAATGGTGCGTTGTTATGGTTACATTTTGTGATTTGTTTCTCTAACTCCCATAACATCACTAGCGTTACATGGATAAAGTTCTTCTTAGTGTGTAGGTTGTTCTTATCAAGCCAAGCTGGGATTTCCAGGGAATTTTTCAATGTGTTGTTATGTTCCTTTTTTATCATTCCAAGCACACCTACTATGACTGGTCCTATTCTTGTTTTCAATTTCCACTTTTTTTTTATTTCAATTTCCAGGTCTTTATATTTCGATAGTTTTTCAAATTCCTCGACTTCCATGTTACAGACTGCTGGGCAAATCATATCAATTAGTAGGCAAGTTTTTTTTCGGTTCTTGACAATTATATCCGGCCTATTTGCTTCAATCTTCCTGTCTCTAAAAATGGTGTGATCCCGTGGAATTGTGATGTCTTTTATTTCTGTAACCGGTGCTGGGTGATGTTCAGACCAATGTTTATTCACATCTTTTCTAAACTGTCTGCACATTGTCCAGTGTATGTATTTCCCACTCTGTCTTGAGAATTTTTATATTCATTTGACGCAAGTACAGAATATCATGAGATTAGATGGTCTATAGTTTCCTGATATTTGTCACACAATCTGCATTTTGGATCCACACTATTATGTATGATATTTGCCTGAAAGCTTTTATTGAAAAGTCTCTGGTCTTGCGCTGTGAGAATAAAGCCATCCGTTTCAGCCTTTAATCCAGATGCTCGTCACCATTAATCAACATCCGCTTTATTAGCCTCGTTCTGGATATTGGCCATGTAGAGATTTGTCTTGTCAACATTGTTTTATCAGTTCAAGAGCTTTATCCATGGATTTCTTTTTCATATTTTTGCTGCCACAGTTGGTTCTTGGTTTCTGTTTCTTTTTCTACAGAATCTACTAAATGTAAATCTCGTTTCCATTTGAAACCTTCTTTCTTTTTGAATATTTTTGTTACTGTTTTCGTGTTGTTTAACTAATTGTATCATCCAGTCCTTTGTTGTTGCCATATATGTCTCATCCTTCTATTGTACTCTTTTCACCCTATTTCTTTCATTTTTCTTTTGTGAATTCCTTCACCCTCATTTACACCGAGGTACTTATAAGTTACTTTTTGCTCTAATTCTTTGATTATTACCCCAGATTCTAAGCTAATAGAGGAGCTTTGTTGTAGTGATCCTTGTAAAATTGTGGTTTTCGCACATTTCATCCAAACCGAATTCCATTCCAATGTCATCACTGAAACATTTTACTTTTTTTAGAAGACCTTCCGGATCACTGTCATTCCTAGCATACAACTTTAAGTCATCCATGTAAAATAGATGACTTTTTTTCCAAGATATTCCTATTAATAATTAGTCATTACATCTGTAAGAGACACATTTGCACCCTTTTTTGTTCAACCTTTTTTTAAAAGGAGGAATATATCTGTTTTGTCAGAATAAATGTCAACAGTTTTCAAGTCGTGGGAAGACATGTTATTGGTTTGTAGTTTTGGGGCACATTTTTTCACCATTCTTGGGTAGAAGGAAGATAATTCCTTTGGTTACCCATGTCGGAATTTTAATGGCTCATTGACCATTTTTTGAAATTCTTTGGCTACTTTTTGTGTGATGTATTTAGATAAAAGTTAGGTATTTTATCTATTCCTGGAAATTTCCAGTTGTGTGCTTTTCTTAGTGCATATTCAACATCTTCTTCTCTGATTCCCGCCCATGTTTTTTCTCGTTTATTTTTCATCCGTTCTACCGCCTGCCTAATCCAATCTGATTCTTTCTTATATTCGTAAAGGCGAACCCATTTTTTTTGTCAGAACTTTATAACTTCTTCCATTGTTGGGGTGTACCCACTTACAGTTTGTCTTTTGCCTATTTTATTTCTTTGTAAAATTTCTTCGCATCGGTTTGAAAGATCTTGTTCTATCTATAGAATCTTGATTTTTTCATAGCGTCTAATTTTTTGCTTACTTTATTTTTTCTTTAACTGATAAAACTCGATGGATCGAGTACTGATAATTCACTTCCAAGTTGTTCATTTTCTTTCTCTATTTTTCTTTTTCAAGATGGGTCTTCATGTCTGTGAGACTGCCTTTTTTTACTTTGATGTTTAATTTTCTTTTTTGCTTGCTATTGCTGATGCATATATTGTTTCGTTGGGACTGATACGTGGGTCGACTTCATCCAGAATGAATTTGAGTGTTACATTGTAGAGTTTAATAGTTTTGAGGTTCTGCTTTATTGATTGTAATTTTGGGAGTTGTTCTCGTTCGTCCATTTCAATATTTTATGTCTAACTTATATGTTTCATGATTTCTTGCTTGGCTTCTTGTAGACTATTCTTGCTTTCCCTAAAATAATTTGGTTCCGTGTGTTTTGGACTCGTTTTATTGCATGTCTGTGAGTGAATAAGATCACGCCTTTTCAACTCTTCTAAAGTTTCAGCATTATCTTCACAGTGATTGGTGTGTATCTCAGTTTCTCCATTTTGATCTGTGGTTTGTGTGATGTTAGTACATTTTATATCCATTCCTCGTTCCCTTTCATGCTCTATTCTCGTTGCAGTTCTTTTTGTTTCTTTCATTTCACCATCTGTCAATCGGTTATTTCACATGGTGTACATTTTTACATTGGCTAGTTAGTTTCCGTCAATGTACTTTCTAATTGCTTGTCTAACCGTTTCTCTCCAAACATATGACATTTGGCGAATGATACTTTTCTGAGGTTTTTGCAACCCTTTATAGAATGCAGTCATAAAGAGTTTTTAGTTCACACGAGACCATTTTACCTTTTCTACATTTAAATGAATGGTTGTGGAACTAGTTGCAGAATTGGGATTATCCTTTGTTGTGGGGACCAGAAGATTCATTATTTGTGTAGGAGTTTGGCAGATTTTTCGACCTCAGGTAGATTCTCCCCAGGAGGGACGGGATCCCTGTTTATTCCCTGAAGAGCCATACTGGACTTTTGTCTTGAATTTTAGTTCTCATATTGTTCCTACGAGTGACGCAGGGGTCCAAAAGTTCACCAAAAGTCGCCCGGCACATTTTACGGACAGGCACCTCACGAAGCCTGTCGTAGATCGTTCGCGACCTCATAACGTAGCAGCTATTCACTCCGAGACACGATTGATACTTTCCGTTACGGGTTGTTCGGAATTTTCCATTTTGTTTTTTTAAAAAGAAAACGAAAAGGAAAACTCCGAACAACCCGCAATTAGGAAACAAACAAACAACAAAAAAAAAACAACCGCAAACTGACCATACTAAGTTTTAAGTATCAGTCGCAATGATCACTACCAGATGAAAGGAGGGCAGGTGGACCAACGTTGAGGGTTATCACAAGAAAAAGATGCATTCCTTACCTATGCGCGTACACGTACCCGCCATATATATATATATATATATGTAATGATTTATTCGGAAATTATAACATAAATATGTTATAAAATCACTATAAAAACACCCATTTTGTTTCAGCACTTCTGATGTTTTATCAAATGATGGTGTTGAATGTAGAATAAAGGTTTTAAAAAGAAACCTTTTAAAACCCTTTATTCTATATTTGCTATATCTGTATTGAGCACTCTTTTAAGAATAGTATTTTTGGGTTATTGGAATTTATACACCAATCCTATACGTGTATATATATATATATATATATATATATATATATATATATATATATATATATATCGACAAAGATATAAAGATAAAAAGCGCAATTCAGTCACGGAAACATCCGCTTGAAAAAAAAAAGGTATAAAAAATATTAAAATTAAAAGGAAAAGAAAAAAAAATTGAACTGAAGTCAAACAGACTTAAAATACAATTTAAAAAGCTTATATATTGAAACTCGAACAGAGAGTGGCATCGTCCGGAGGCTAAAATGATCGAATTGTCGATGCAATTAAGAGTGATAATAATCAAACTTTATAAGGTAGATTCCACTACACCCCCTGGCACTACGAGTTAATAGAAGAGTCACTACGGAATTCAATAAACAAACAAAAAAGAAAAAAAAAGAAGGAAAATACAATAGATTTTTCATTTGGGGTCATTTATCACCCTCAGCATAATACGGAACCCTAAAATGTAATGATTTCACTAAAAAAACGTTCGTTAAAAAGGGAAGATTTTAGTGTGCTGGATTAGCACATTAAAAAGAAAAGATAATCATCCAATTTGATCCTTTCCCACGCGCGTGCGCGCGCACACACACGCACACATATATATATATATATATATATATATATATATATATATATATATATATATATATATATATACCCATCGAGAAAGATACACTACGCTTAGATAAATTATCATTACTATTACTTGTAATAGTAATAGTAGTACTAGTAGTTGTAGTAATAGTTATGTCACCGATTGTAAAGATTCTCTTCTTAGCTTTAAGCCATCGGTGTTTTATGTCTGTCGATATTGCATTTCACGTTCAAATTCCCTGCGTTGCATATAAAATCGATCCAACTAATTATTTGTCGTTGAAAGCAGGAAATCTCTCTGGCTGTAGGCGTCCTAACCGGATTGATGCTTGTATTTTTGGTATAGAAATGATAAAAAGTCAATGACAACTTCTAGAATGTACTGTCAATTAACTCGATACGGTTGCATCGTTAAGGAAGATAAATTAAAAAAAGAAAAATTTCTTTCTCTGGCATTGGTATATTAAGTAGGTTTTGTCTCTAGTTACATTCCTATCTAACTTTTCCCTCACTCACAACATGTAGGGGCGCTAATCAAAGGCAATGGTTAACAAGTCAGTGTTCCAGAAATATGTTATCTCACTGGGTATCCAATTATTGTCGTGTGGTAAATACATATAACAGTCAATATCTTCCTTTGTCTCTGTCTCTATTTACATATATATAAATCTATAGAGAGAAATAAAAATATAGCGAAAGTTTGATAGATGGTACGATCGATGTAAATAGCGAGAGAGAGAGATAGAGAAAGAGAGAGAAAGTGAGAGCAAAGATAGATGCAGAACTCGTATTTGCTTTTTGATGTTTAAATTTTTTTACATGTCATTTCTATCCTAATTTTATAAATTTCAAAAATTCAAATAAAGATCTATCTCTTTATCCGTGGAAATATATTTTCAAGTATACTTATTATTTCTGCATGTTCCTATAAATTATATCCCGATCTTGGATCATACACACGCGTGCGCGCGCGCGCGCACACACACACACACACACACACACACACACACACACACACACACACACACACACACTTCCTATCTATCTATCTATCTATCTTTTCTAACACTTTTTAAAAAAAATGTGTGTCTTTTTAAGAATGGCTAAATGTGTGTCCGTATAATCATGCACCATTATTAAAAATATAATTGTTATAATTCTGTCACGCGTCTTCGAAAAAAAAAATCCACCTGAAGTGTTCCTCAACAATGTCAATCAGCGTCACAGTTAATCGTCTTGAGAATATTACAATTGCAAAACTGCGGCACAGACCGAGTATTTGGTTTTTCACTAGCGTCTCTGAATTCATTCTAATTCAGTCTTAAATTCATTTGACACCAATTAACGGCAAGTTTAAGAGAAACCAAATTTGTGTCTAGAGTAATAATTATTTGTAACAAACATATGTAAGTCTGCTTTAATAATCACAATTTTCTCTCTTTATCTTTTGCTATTTATGTATACAGCATCTATTTCGTGTTTTAATTAATCCATTTTTAATATATGCATTACGCTTCATATGTTTGTAGAATTCAAGACGAAAACTCCTTCCAATCAATTTAAATTAGTTATTAAATATAGAAACTATTTTGATTATTCGAAATATTAAATTTAATCTATCAGTTTGAAATTAAAACTAAACTAAAAGCTTCAAGAATATTTTTCATTTGTAAAAATTCATTTTATAGCTTAGATATCGCGAATCTGTGAAAATACCTAATTTCAAGTGATGAAATCTGTCGGATTAATAAATAAAATAGCCATTAAAGCTTTATAAAGTTACTTTGTTTATGTTTGGAGACGAAACTGAGCAGATATGAACAAATGTCGATAGTCTATGGCGAGAAGGATTTCGATTAAAGTTACTTTGTAGCTCAGTCGGTCTAGAGAACATCCAGAGTGTGTCGGATATAACGACGGTTCACTCTGAGCAGGATTCGAACCTGCGTCCTCCCTTTCAAATCCTGCTCAAGACAGTTTACTCAAATACTAAAAACTAAACACTAAAAATAACGTTTAAAATGATAATATATATATATATATATATATATATATATATATATATATATATATTTATATATATGGTGTATATATATAATATAGATAATACATACATATATAGTGTATACACACATGCTGACAAAGAAACAAGAACATGGAAATAGATCTAAGAGCCGACAGGGGTCATTAAAAGATAAGAATGACAATAACTCCTTCACCATTTCTCGCATTAATCTTTATTGTTATATAACCCTTCACGCAGAACTTTTCACTGCCTGTTCAAGAAAGACATTTAAATCACTAACACACACAAAAAAAATATCGAGAATATTTAACATCGAAAAACATAAACAAAAAAATTAATTGTTTTTAATATGTGGAAATCTGCACCCTTTGCCTGATGAAGGTCGCGAGACCGGAAACACGTGTAGTAAAAAATTATGGTAAATAAAGCATAATATTTAAAAAAAATTCACATTACAACCCAAAACGTTTGCGGTTTCTCTCTTCTTTTTAATATACATAAATATATATATATATATATATATATATATATATATATATATATATATATATATATATATACACACATATTTCAATAAAAATGTTTGAGGATACACCTGGTTGTGTTTTTTTTTAAATTGGCCTCAAAAGTAATTGTTTTGTACTTTAAATAAGAGAAAGTTATTCTACATGGTTAAAAAAAGTGAGACATGATTTTTTATTAGAAATTTTATGACAAAAAGAAAACAGCATTTTATGATTAAATTTTGCTTTTGTCAACATACCCACCGTTAACCTTGATTACTGCAGCACAAATGTTTGGCATTCGATGCAAAAGTTTCACAAAATATAAGTTTGATAATTGATTCCATTCTTTTTTTCATGAGTCTAAGAGCCCTTTTATATTTTTTCACTCTTCTGTCAAGTTCATTCCATTCTAATTCTAGGGGTGGATTCAAACTTTTGAACTGTAATGTATATATATATATATACATATATATATATATATATATATATATATATATATATATATATATATATATATATATATATATATATATATATATAGATATATATAGAGAGAGAGAGAGAGAGAGAGAGAGAGAGAGAGAGAGAAAGTGGTGGAGAAGGAGAGTGTTAAATGCTCACACTCCATTCATTATTTCATCAGTGGAATTTCATCAACAGAAAATAGAAAATGTTAAACTCACTTAATATGCACCGTGAATGCATTTTCGAAATCTTGATACAAGTCAGCTTTTCACGTCATCCAATTTGATGACAAGCATTCGGAGGATTCCCGAAAGTAAAATTTTCTTTATTCAAACACCAACGTTATCATTTATGATCGACATTTGCTTTTTAGTTTAGAAATCACGGAACAAAATAACGAAATATCAGCTGAAATTCATGATTTTAAATGAAATTAATGACGGAATCTGAACATAAAACTAGAATTGATATTTGTAAGAAGAAATATACTAATGTTCAATAACTCACTTAAATTTACTTTCGTCATTAAATAAATCTCTTCGTTTTTTCACTTCTCGTTTTTTTAAACTCTCGTGGAAATTCCTATCGTGGATTTTCGATAGTCAAATAGAAACGAGAAATATATTTTTTCTTAAGTCCCATAATAAATTTAATGACCGATTTAATCATGATGAATCGAAGATAATATTGAAATGAGAATTTTGTTTGCTGAGTGTAAAGAATCTTTAATGATTTTTTTTTCTTTTACTTATTAAAAATTGATTTTTCGTCATACATTAGTCAACATTTTAGTCATTATCGATAAAGTAAATTCAAATCAATATGTAACGATATATAGCTTAAAGGTTGTTCTTTTCTCGCCTCACAAATTAGTCATATGTCAAACGCAAGTAGGAATTATTGTGCAGACAGACGACTTTTCTTCACGAGACATTTATTCATACATACCCGTTGGACAACATGGACAAGTCAGCGAGGAAATCTTGTTAATGGCAAAAAATTCAATGTTTGACTCGATCGGGAAGATATGAATATGTGCGAGTCAAAAGGAAATTCATTGCAGCAACCCCATCAAAAATCTTTGTAAAAGTAAGGCAAAGCCATTAAGTACCAAGTAAAGAGCTATCATTACTTGAGGTAGCCTCATTGTAGATGTAGTCGAATGAAGAAAATGTAACAATAGTGCGTAATTTGAAGCTTGAAGTTGTTTCGCGTTATTTCTTACTTTCACTTTGCATTTAATTTTTTTTTTTCAAAGAACTTGTACATTAAGGCGAAAGTGACTTCTTTCCTTCAGGTTAGTATGGCTTTTGTATTTCGTTTCTGATGACTCACATTTAGCTTTTAGTTGAAGAAATGAAAAGAAACAAACACAAAGCGATATAGTCTCTCTACTCAACTCAAATGAACGGATTTCGACCGGTGCATTACCAGCAAATATTTTTTATTCTTAAAATATAAGACGCCACTGCCGAAGTTCAAGTGTCAATTTGGAAGATAACTATGACATTTTAGCACAACTGGCGTCGTTAAAAAAAGATGATTACCCAAGAGCCACTTAGGGTAGAAGCTTAGTGAATGAGGTTGTTGTATGAACATAAGAGGAGGTAAGAAATGTAGATTATGAGAATGTTTAAGATGAATAACAATTGAGCCTATACTTGAAGAAATTAAGATTTGGAGTGATTGGGGAAGAATTTCCGAAATCTGTTCTTGGAATGAAGCTAACCAAATTTGACTTTGTCTTTACTGATAGAATATGAAGAGAATGGGGATGGTTCGTCCCAGCGTAATTTATATGAATGGTCTCGAGCTGTGAAGGTCTGAACTGGTGAAATTAAGGAATGCAGCTCGTCAGAACTTTTGCCATAGAAATAGCGATAAAGCACCGGGAGTCGCGTTCCATATTATCGCCTATGGGGGTAGGGAAAGGGATTTTGTATATAGCGTCAATTTAAATTATCTCAATTCAAATAATATGCTTTAAATTTAAATGAGCTACGTAGCTTAGTCTGATAGCGGTCTGAAATGTAAGGTTTTCAGTTAGTATCGAACTCAATTTACAGTCGCAATCATCTGCTTATTGTCCCACAGTGGCGTTCCATCTTTGTTTAGTTTGTATAAAAGCTGTGATTAAAAAACAATAACAAGAAAAATGAGTAATTACATTTGGAATATTGACATTTCAGTGTGTAGTAATGATTGGCGATCTAGTCTGATTGATCCTGATGATTAAACAATGAGTTCGATCCTTGTTGCCCATACTTGTGACTTTGTTGGCTCAGCTCAGTATATAATAACCACAATAGAGAACAATAGTTTTCATCTGGCGTTAATGTAGTCTCTGCCATTTGTAGAATAATTAAATTTATAATTCCACTGTATAAAATTTGAAAGATTTAAAAGAAACAGATCCAAATTGGTGAACAAGGAAATTTAAGCCTTCTTTTCATGTGGCTATTCATATATGAAAGAAGGATTCGTATTCTATGGTGAATACTCTTTTCAATTAGAAAACTTTGCTTCTGAAACGAAAGGTTTTAATTATTTCAGAATTTTTCGAATTATTCTTTTAGATTTGGCCGATACTTCCCGCTTCCTGCTCATGGAAATGTTAAATCCAGTTTCTAGAATTTTCTTATTCAATGGGCGAGCAATAACTGACCAGTACTAAAAATCAGAACTAGAAAAGATATCGATAAGTATGGGCGGTGGAAAGAGAAGAGTCTAGCCCCGTAGATGAAATAAAGGGCTCAGTTGAGATCAAAGGAAGGCTGAAGGAAAGAACAGCCAAAATATTGTGATATCAACAACATTGATGATGACAAGAGTCCGAATGTAAATAGTGTAAATAATGATAACTCCTCATCCCGGAAATTCAAACAGAATTTAGAGAATCGGTAAGGATCCAATATGATAAACTAATGGAGGCGATCGGAAAAAAACTCCCCCCCAAAATTGTCAAACCACCTGGCATTCCTATATAGATGTTGAGACCTTAAATCTAGTTCCACCTGGCTTAACAATCAAGACATCGGCCAGTTCCAGGAGATCACGAAAATTTAGTGGCAAGAGTATGTCACGCCCTTGTGAAGGAAATGATTCTCCGCAACCACTGGTGGAAACATAAGCAAGATCATGAAAAATCCGAACAGACTCGGACATTACTTAGCAAAATAACTCTCGAATCCAACAAGACTTGGATAAGTCGTACAGTTAAGCGTTTCAAATGGTCAAGACTCGTCAAATGCATAAACTTGCATGGATGAAAGAACAATGAAAGAAAGATGAGTCGAATCAGCAACAAGACCAACCTCGCTTCGGTAAGAGTAGTATATCAGCAATCGGCAATTATGTATCTCTGAGAAATCAGTGTTAAACAAGGATTTCAATTTGGCAACCATTATCAGGCGAGTTCCAAACTTAGACATGATAACTTCAGAGGAGGAAATTGGTTTGAAGAAAGCGAAGGTCCAGGCAGACGAGCTAAGATGGAAAGTGAAACTAGAACTAGAATAGGCGAAGTCACCTTAAATCAAATATCAAAAGGGAAGAAAGTGAGATTCGTATTATATCATCATACTGCCGTTTACAAAGGGAATGCGTCAGTAGTGATGGGCAAGTTGGAATACACAGAAATATTATCAAGCCTAGTTGAGAATCACAACTATAGCAAGGTGAAAAAGAATTCGACTCTAAAAAGTGAGAGGAAGTTGTCTCAAATCCTAAAAAAGGACATGGAATACTTTGCACTGAATAAGTAAAGACAGCTGACTCAGCATTACACGAAGCTGTCGCATAGGTATAGTGAAAACTCACAAAGTTGGTATTCCATTGAGACCTATAGTCAACATCAGGGGCTGAGCATGCCATCTGCTGAGCAGATTCCTAGTGGATATAGTCAATCCATTAACAGAGAAGCCCTCGTGCTATGTTAGAAACTTAAAACATTTTCTAAAATTGATCCAAGGGGATCACACCCATAGCAATCGGATGGTAAGTCTCGATGTAGTAAGCCTGTTCACCAGAGTTCCTATGGTTGACGCCTTGACAGTGGTTCGGAACCGATTGGAATCATACCCCTTCCCGGGAGAACATACTAATATTGCAATAGATAATCTGATAGAAATGCTGATGTTTCGTGTACAGGCAACATTCTTCCAACTAGAGCCTGGTATATATCAACAGGAGAAAGGCTTGGTTATCGGTTCACCGTTTTCACTAATGATGGCAAACATAAACATGGAAAAATTCGAGGAAATGGCGTTTGGAACAGTGCTACTAAAGCTAACATTATGGTCAAGATACGTAGATGGCATCTTCATATTCTGATCTCACCAGAAAGCTGTACAAAGAGTGTTGGACTATGTGAACTCAATAAAACCTTCGATCCTGTTCACAACGGAAGAAGAAAATAATAATCAGATAACCTTCCTGGATGTATTAATATCTCAGAGCACAGAGAATGGGTTCAAAACATCCGTATATTACAAGTCAACCTTTTCCAGACATCCTCGAATCCCACTATCTATATACAGGGTGAAGAAATGGGTCGTCCGACACCGGGCAAAAAATCATAAGTAACAACCCAGACACATACCAACAAAGAAGATGACCAGAAAATTGCCTTATGTCATCGGCTTATTGGAAAAGATTCAGAAGATCTGCAGTCCATACAACATCAGGACAATATTCAGAAGTATGTTCCACTCTACGGAGAAATATCTGCCAAATAAAGCCTAAAATGGGGGAAAAGATGACAAAGAATTGCGTGTACTCGATTCCTTGCAGTTGTGGGAAAAAAGCCGCCCCTAAAAGTAAGGCTGGGGGAAGATGGAAAATCCGTAGTGAGAGGTGAAACAATCAAATCAGTCATGGCTGATCATGTATTGAGGGAAGGGATAGTCAGCAACCCGTATGGAATGAAGTAAAAATACGGAACAAGAAAGAACACTGGAAATTTAGATGTCGGAAAGAATCAGCGCATGTGCCGGGCTAGGATGACCTTCTTAGTGGGCCTTCCATAGAAATAAATACAATATGGGAGCCACTAATAAAGAAATAAAGACATATGACAGTAAGTCTTCAATAGTGACAGCAGCAATCAAACACGACAAAGAGTAGTAATAGCACTAATCAGCAGGCAGATTAGTTTTAAGGCTCCAAGTTCACCACAGAGGTGATAGTGTAGTGGGTTAAAGCTTTGGTTCGTGAATTTGGTGACATAATAATTATGAGTTCAATCTCTGGGCCAGGCATTGTGTACAGTGCTAAAATGAGAACTAGATGAGAAATACCCATGGGCAGTGGAACGAGAACAATCTAACCCCATAGTTCAGTTTAGAATTCCCTGTAGGAAACCCAGATCGATATACATTTGATGATGGCCACAGGGCACAACGCTGTGATAACAACAACAAAGTCCGAATGCAAATAGCGTAAATATTGATAACTTCAGACAGAAAAATGTTTTTTGAATCCTTTTTTTCCTTTCGCCCCTTTAATCAATCAGTTTAACAAAAACGTATGAGTAGGTCTTCTATCGTTCTGGCATTTGTAGTTAGAACTGAAAATGAAATTAACTGAATTCTGAAAACCGGATATAAGATATAAGTGAAGATGCCCAAAGAATGTATTAGCCGAATATTGTATCAAAAACAGCAATGATGATAATAATAGTATGAAATGTATACACGGAACAGAGAATTTGCGTTATTATTTATAAGTCAGTCTAGGGATTTTAATTGATTGATTAAATTTATCTGTACCTGGTTTCGCTAGAGAAAAATAGATGGTGAAGATGCAATAAATATCTATCTCATTGGTAATTAAAAATAATTTGAAATCAAAGCCAGTTTGCATTTCTTTTGTTCTAGTTGTCAGTGAAGAGAGAAAAACCTCTGAGCAGATGTTCTGCTTGTACGTAAAGCTCTATCACTAAATCGTGGAGAGTGCGTGACTTACACTGAATATCTCGATAATGAGGGTTAATCTAATGAGCATGAAATTAAAAATGCAGCCGTTGTCATCAATTATTAATTGGCTGCCACAAGCTAAATGTTTGAACGAACAGCATAGGAAATCGTGCTTTTAAGACAATCAGAGTTCAAACATGGACGTTGACTGACAAAGATAATTAAGAATGAAGAAGGGAAAAGTCACAGGTCACTGAATAGCATCATGGTTATCTAATGAATGGAGAATGGTGGACAAAAGACAGATAATGCGATCTTGGATGGTTCAATAGAAATGGGAGCGTGCAGGCGAATTTCATGAGTAGGATTAACTTGTGCTATGTCCAGTGGATTCGATTCTGCTATTGTCAGATTGCAGAATGGCTAAGAGAAGGGACAATGTCATACAATGGTACATTCGCTGTTTGAACGAGAAACGAGAAAGGACACAACTGGATTTGACCTCGTTTTGAGTTTGATCCGTCGATTGCTTCTAGAAGAATCTGAAAAAAATCCCACAACCACAACGCGTATACACACATGCACACATATACGCATGCGCATATACAATTTTCGAGAATAAAAGCTTTATAAAAGAGAGAAATGATGAGAATGTAATCTAATTTTATGAATTTTATAGTGACAGATACAGAGAGAAATACTAGAAAGCAGTAACACATTATGGATACATTTTATCACAAATGTTGAGAATGCTAAACTTTTGGCTCTCAGTATCGTTTATATTCTTCAAAACTTATAAACGCCGTGAAACAAATCGTTTGAGAGAACGTTCAAATGTAGAACATTTGGAATCATTCTTTTTTAAAAATTTTAAACCAATCAACAAATAGTCAAATCTTTGAATGCTGAAAGCATTTTACCGGATATCTACGAATAATTGTCTCTGTTTCTGAGATGAAGTATAGTAACTATTTACACTATTTACATTATACGGACAGTTGTGCTCATCTTTCTTGTCATATTCAAGACGTTTTATGGCTCAGTGGATAAAAACATTCGTTGAAGTAATCCACTGACTTGAACCAAAGAGTTTTGAGTTCGATACCCGGCCACAGTAGAGGTGAACAAAACATGCAGAGTTGGGTTATTAAAGGAAAATAACTGAAACTGAGATATCCAGAAAAGGCACGGCACGTGGAATTAGAACAATCTACCCCGGCAGAAGAAATAAAAGAGTTCGGTTCAAAATTACGACGTATATCACCTGAAGAAGGCGGGAGCGTACAGCGGCTGAAACGTCCTGAATATGACAATATGATATAAAAATGAGGACAACAGTCCGAACAATGCAAATAGTGTAAATATCTACGAATTAATCATATTGAAATAGAAATATTTTTTGTTATATTTTTCAAATTATTGAGATATAGTATATATATAATATGATACTGCTTTCTGGTATCTCTCTCTCTCTCTCCGTCTCTCTCTCTCTCTATCTCTCTCTCTCTCTCTCTCTCTCTGTATATATATATATATATGTTACTTATATATATCACTATCATTATAAAATTCATAAAATTAGGCTATACTGTTAACACATTCTATAGACTTGGGAAATTTGCCAAAATATCCGTTTTAGGAGATATGTCAGTAGATTAGTGTACTTTTCGCAATGATGATCCAGGCCAAGGGACATAGGACATCGCGGAAATTTTTCACTGATACGAGCTGTAAATCCTTTTAAACACTTGGATACGTGTTTGTGTGGCTCACGAAATAACGGAAAAAAAATTAATGGATATAATTTCCATCTGCGATTGTCTGCTTAAACTAAACAAAGCGACCCTTAAAGAAAAATAACAACAACAGGCGATGACAAATGAATTGTTTACAACAATGTCGAGAGAAAGAGTTTCTAGAGAAAAGGTCTGCATTCGCTGAAAGAGATACTATGTATCTGGTGGGATTGGAATGGTATTGTATCTATTACGAGCTCTTTCCGCAAAATCACACGTTGAATTCATACAACTACTGTCCTCAGTTGCTGTAACCGTCGGTCTACCAAAATCGTTCCAAAGGATACATAATATTTTTTCAAAACTAATTTGTTCGCCTTTATAGTTATTCTATCGGAATTATTTTTGACCCTTTTATTTTTTCTTCATTATCTATAATCTACGTAAAGGATATAAACTTTTGGTGGGTGATTCGCCAAGTGGGTCCATTGGACCCATGGTTGATATTTTTAATTAAATAAAAAATTTAATTAAAGATATCTAAATGGATTCCATTATGCTTATTTATTAAAAGGCTTTCGGTTGATAATATGAATAATGACCACAAAGTTAAGGGGAATTATTCTTCAAAACCATTCAATGACGAATGAAATGTATTGTTCGGAGGATGAGCCAGAAATTTGATCTTTTAAACCAAATTGAAATGACGCACGAAAGAAGTCCGTCTTACAATGTTTTATATCAAAAGCCTGGACCTTCACGTTTAGTAAGAAGGTCTTGTGATTCAGCTCTTTCATCAGTTATATTCTTCATGAAGCTACATCTCCTGGAAATAATCCCAAAATGGAAAAATGCTGAAGAAATTCACGTTTTGCAGGTTTTGATACAACTACAAACTCTAGTAAATAACACACTGCCCAGGAATCATCCAATGAGAGAAAGAAATAAAGATGCCCCTAAAATGGATAGAAAAACGCAAACTGTCTGTCATATTTGCCAAAATCCTGACTGTCAAAGCCATTTGAAAGTATTCTGTACAAAATGCAAAGATGAATTTTAATTTTTTTAAATGCAATTTGAATTAAATTTATAAATTATAATTTTTCTGATTCGGTAAATAAATTATAATTAAAATTGTTATTTCTTTGTTCATCTAGAATTATACAAACGTAATATAATAGAAATGGGTCCATTGGTCCCTGGTGGTATTTAATGGAAGTCACTTTTCTTCGTACACGGAGGGTTAAAGGCAACAGTTGAGGAAAGCCTACAGAATTGGTCAATTAGAAAAGTATCATTTTCCATCAGAACAAAGCCAGGCTGTATAACTCTTTGTATAGCTTTGTATACAAAGAGGTATACTTTGCAAAATCAACAGAAATTGACTGGTGTTTGGCTAAGATGTCCCACTACACCGATTCTACTCAACTGCCCATGAAACCCTCGATAACAATTTATTTCGGCCTCTACAAAAGTCTCTTAATAAAATAAATAAACAAACAAGCCACTCTCGAAAAATAACCGCCAGAATAGATTACCCACAATGCACTACTGACCCATATATATAAATAACCGAGGAAAATCCAGCATTCACGGCCTGATGATTGCGTCCAGCATGAAACAGCCTATCGCCTCTGAGTGTTGACTTCAATGTTCACTTTATATATATATATATATATATATATATATATATATATATATATATATATATATATATATATATATATATATATATATATAATGATAACGTTAATGGTAATCCGTATGGATAATTTCAGGGAGCATATAAATTCTGAGAGCTCAATGTAATAAACAGAGCAAGTATTAATTAATTAACGATTCGGATACTTCAGAAAGTCATGGTAATATTTTATTTCGCGAGACAGATAAAATTCAATTTCGCTTCGTAAGACCTGGCAGTTCCAAAACAACGAATCTATCTATCTATCTATCTATCTATCTATCTATCTATCTATCTATCTATCTATCTATCTATGTGCGTGTGTGTGCATGTGCGTGTGTGTATGTGCGTTTGCGTGTGTGCGCGCGTGTGTGTCTGTGTGCGTACTTGTGTGTGTGTGTTGTGCGCGCCCGTGTGTGTCTGTATGTTACCAATTTAGCACAAAACATCCAAAGTTTATCAAACTCGTTGAAATTGTAATAAACTGTGAAATTAGTTCACTACTCATTGTTTTGTGTCAACATCACATCTTAAGCTGTCTGTTCTCCGTACATTCATTGACTTGAAATTGTCTTTCTGTATCTGTCATCAACACAGTGTCTATGAACGGCACATACAAATATTTCTACATTATCTTTATTCATTCTGTCAGCATTCTGATGATGAATGTAGCGATTCTGATACAAATTCTATTCAGAAGAATCCTTATATTTAGAATTGTAATACGGTTCATTGAGAATTCGGTAAATCTCTCATTTAGTTTCCTTGGCAATTTTGTGAAAACTCATCTACTGAGATCCTCTTGTATTTCTCTGCTGTTGTACACTTCATTTATTAGTTGAGTAACTTTATCAATTTCAAAGTTATCTGACGTAGTCAGAATCTCTTTGCCAATCTTATTTGGTCCAGTTGCTCTGTTCCTATATTCATCTTAGTCATTGTTCTTATTTCAGGTTTTAGTATCACAGCTGCCTCCGTGTTTTCATGCAGTGGAGGTTTCTCTCCCTTTATTACAAAAGAGTTCTAATTGTTCAAATCCATTATTGCAAAACGTTTTTTCTTTTTCCATAACGATCCTTCCCTATTTAGATTTAATACATCCTAACAAAGAGTTTGTTTTACTTCCTATTATTTCTCTCATCGTTTTGTGCATGTTCTTCCATTTTTTTCATCTCTGCAAAGTCATTTCTTCTTAGTCTTCAATGGCTTTACTTATATGTCTACTTTTTATTTTTATTTCATTTTTCATCCATTTCTTTTTCTCTCATGTTTGTCTCCTCCTCTTTCCTTACTCGTACTTCCTTGAATGTATTCCATTCTGGAGAATTTCAAAGTTTCATATTTGTTCTTAAAAGCAACTGAATATGTTGGCAAATTAAGTCTTCAAGATTAGCGTATTTTATTACAAAAAGGTTTTTAATAAAACCATTGACTCTCATTGAGTAGATATTTCCATATTTTGCAAGTAACTTCAATTTAAACTGGCTAATATCTTTTCACCGACGAATATAGTTAAAACATTTTCAGATAGGAACCATTTAATTAATTGTTGATAAACGTACCTCAGCATATCACGTATGTTATACTAGTGAGTTTCCTGTATTTCAATTTCAGAGTTTTCATATCAGTTTATGTGACTGTCAGTTTAGCCGTCGGCCATTTAACAAGTACATTTCGCCTGGTGTTCAACGCCGACATTTTGTTGTTAGGCGCTTCAGGGGAAAAACCTCTAATACGATGCGCGAAAACTGGACGACTAGAAGTCTCTCGGGACTTTCGTAAAGTAATTAAAACCAGTGACTCTTTTCAATATATATGACTCGCGCTTCGTTGCTCCTTGAATAGCTTTGGGCCACGGCGGAAGTGCAAAATGTTCTCTTTATCTGGCCTATTGAGATTTAATTCATGGCTGCCATCGACGTTTATCGATAGCAGATGGTCTGTAAAAGCGAAATGAGGGAAAGCAGGCTCAGGTTCTTGGCGTGCATCTTTATAATTTTATCATAATTCATTATATTACCTGTTGTAGATAAATGTTAGACTACCCCCCATCTACAATGCTTAACAAAATTATGGTTTACAACAAATTACTTATAGACGTGTCGAATTTAACTCTTCGTAACATAACTTACATGTATGGGTACATCAATAGGTTTACATGCTAATGACGTAAAGAAGCATTATTTTACACAACAACAATTTTCAAAAGAATCATCTTCATTGTCAATGCACTTAATGTAATGGTTAATATAATCACATACAGTGAAAATTTCATATCAAAATTAAGTTAATAATTGTGTTACTGACCCAATATCTCAGACGTTAAACGCTGTTTATTGCTCTGAAGACCTTTCTTTCTTTTTTCTTTCCTTGTTCGGGAATTTTTGTGTCTAAGCTGTTAGGTCTCATGGCAAGTTGTCTTTTGGCCACACTAACATAGTTGTTTTTTTTTCTTTTCTTTAGTATCTATCTATCTCTTTCTGTCTATCTGTCTGTCTGTTTATCTGTCTGTCTGTCTGTCTGTCTGTCTCTCTCTCTCTCTCTCTCTCTCTATATATATATATATATATATATTTTAGAAAGAATTATATCGTTGTTTCTTACCGTGCGATGCTACTCAAAATTTAATGTGCGTGGCAATCGTTAGACATAAACTCATGATTTCATAATTTTTTAAATTATAATAATTTTTAATACATATCTTAGCTATGTTCTTTTACAACGAACACTGCTTTTACTCTTATCACTCACTCTCCATCGCACACACACACCCACACACACACACACACACACACACACACACATACACACACATATATATATGTAAATTCATCAGATTTATTTTCCGGTTCTGTGTTTTCCGATGACCGCCCAACAAAAAATATTTTCTAGATAAAAATTATTTGAATAAAATATTTCTCGATTTGTTTTTGATCTTGAGTTTGCGTTTGTGTCTCTAAATTGTTTGGCAACGTTTAAAACAATGAAGACAAATTAAAGAAAATCAGTCCTGGGATTAAAACGATTTAATTTTTAATTTTTAATGAATATTTTATTGTAAAAAAGTTATAGCAAGAATTATGTAGCCCAAACTTTGAAGCGTTGATAGCGGGGCACATGTTGTATACTTATTAATGTCATGAAATCTGATTAGGATGTAAGAAAAGAAATCAAGAAATTATAAGGAAACCAACATTTCATCATCTGTAAAACAGATTGTTCGACCAAGCAGTCAGAAAGCTTTCACTACCAGGATGTTAGAAAATAATTTCTTTAATCAATTCACCTCAAGCAAAGCGATAATGCAATTAAGATGCAAGGGGGCTATTGGAATTGGTAGAGGATGAAAAGATCTTAGAAGGAACTAGAAACCCAATCCTAAGCCGGAAAAAAAGGATAAAACCTCTACTTCTGTTCAAAAGACCTGGAAGGAGTGTGAACCGGGCGATAGGTGAATCTATCTACATCTATTGGGAATAAATAAATAGTAAATAAGATTTCACAGCATTTTACGCTCCGGCCTTCTTCAGGTGGTTGAAATTTCGAACTGAACCCTTTATTTCGATCACTGGGGTAGACTGTTCTAGTTCCACATGCCATGTTTGATGGATGTCAGTTATCAGTTATCTCCTGCTAATTTTCCCTCTGAAAGTTCTCCACTGCCTTAACCGGTTAAGGCAGTGGATAAAGGCGTTGGTTAGATCCAGTGACAGACCCAAAGAGTGTGAGTTCAATACCCGGTTAAGGCAGTGGAGAACTTTCAGAGGGAAAATTAGCAGGAGATAACTGATAACTGACATCCATCAAACATGGCACGTGGAACTAGAACAGTCTATCCCAGTGAGCGAAATAAAGGGTTCAGTTTGACATTCCAACCACCTGAAGAAGGCCGGAGCGTACAACGGCCGAAACGTTGTGACAAATATGGCGACAAAGATGAGGACAATAGTCCGACTAATGTAAATACTGTACATAATACCTCATCTCAGAAATACAGACAGACTCTCAAGATTTCAGAGTTTAGGCGGTTGGAAGAATAGAGTTGAAGTAGACTTTAGAAGGCACTGGAAGCCCAATACTAAACAGGAAATAAAGGATAAAACTTCTACTTCTGTTCAAAAGACCGAGATGAACTTATCTACTAATATTGAGAAAAAAATAGTACATAAAATTTCATGTTTTAGACGGAGACTTTAAAAGTATAGAGTTCAAATAGAATTAAGGAGAGTAAAATTTCACCGAAAACGAATCAGTACTCTTTCACATCCAGGATATACGACCGCGAACCAATGAGAAGCAGATCGCCCTTTTAGAACTGGATCTATAGATGAGTATATAACCAGATGGAAAATAAACCAAAGTCGATAAATTAATTTTGTTCGTTCTCCGATGCTGTGGTCATTGTATCATACCCAGAGACGAAATACAACATTTGCATGACTATCCGCTAAGCTTCGACTGCTAACCCGTCTATGCTATATTGAAAACAAACATACCTTCCTACATCACGTGGTCAAAATGACGCCTACTACATTTGGCTAGAAATCATCCATAAATCCTATATCCATATAAAATTACATTCTTTCCCTCATTCTCTCCCGTATGCGCCCACAAACCATAAGAACCATAACAAATCAATTATTTAAAAAATATTTAATGATTCAGTGATAAACTGAATAGCAGTTTAAACACGTTAAATATTGAAAACACATTTTGAGGCACATGATAGATGAATATTAAACTTACGTCAGTGTAGCGTTGATATCTGTCAATACTTCTGAAAGTTTGCAATTAAGATTGGAAGGATGGTTACTTAATGAAAGACCAGAAAGCAGATTGAACAATGCAGATATATAGATTGCCAAGTTGCTGTCATAACTGCACCATAGGAAAATCCCATACAATCTATACAAATCAATGTATATTTGTTTTTTTTTTTTTTTTTTTTTTCGGTCATTCGGAGTCCAGTCATAGAAAAAAAAACTATTTATATGAAAGTCATCTCGGAGAGAACAACAATAACCTTTATAGTGGAAGGGTTTTGTTCCAATTTATGGTTTCTCTAAGAGAAAATGCCAATTAGAGAGCTGCAAATGACCTCACCGTGTTAATCAATATTTGCTTACAGTTATTAGAACCTCAATATCCGGGAAGGAGACAAAAAAGTAGTCCAGTCTCATCTGAGAAGTGACGTTATCAGCATAAAAAGTTAAAATTAGCCTCACTCGCGACTCAAAGTGTGCAGTATGCGCGCGGAAGGGGGTTGATATCTGAGGAGGGGGGATACGGAGGAGGGGGTGGAGATCTGAGGAGGGGGGCGCGGAAGGGAGTCGAGCACTGAGGAGGCGGGTGTGCGGAAGGGGGTCGAAATCTGAGGAGGGGGATGCCCGGAGGAGGGGGATGATCGTGCCTCTTGAATATATTTTGCATATGGAAATACAGTAGTGTTTCTTTTCCTCTGGTATGATGTTTTGAATTTCTGATGCATGTAGCAAAATAATGTGATGAGAAAAATTAAATTTATTTGGCTTGTTTACATTGAACATAGATATGCATCTTGAATATCTAAAAAAAAACAAAAACTAGCATATTAAGAGAAGTCATTTATTTGGCTATCAATCAAAAACGTTTTTGTTTGTTATCCAGTAAAATTTCCGATCATGCATATCTCGCATTACACTAACCGCTGATGTGAAAAACAAATTCTGAGTACAGATTCGGATGCCGTGCATTCACTTTCTTCTAAAATACACAGCGAAATCTGTGTTGCCCAGTGCAATCGGAAGTTGGAAAGTGTTGACGAAAGAAAACAAGATTCTGTCCAAATGAAAGATTTCCTCTTCTCGGCCGTATCCTGCCAGGTGGATGCCATGTTCGGTATTTTATAGATGAGATTTTATAGTAGAGATTTTTATATATAACAGCTGTTTTTTCTCACGAGCAGAAATAACCTATCGTTGATTAGTCCATTGATATTTATTGAATTAATTCTGGCTACTCTTGCCGATATCATTTAAGTGTTTGCGATCTAATGGCAATTTGGTCAGATAAGTGTTAAGTTAATCTACGAAAGAGTGTTGTGGTGGATTGATCAACATAAAACAAAATTTTGTTTGATGTGACAATGCATTTATATATTACGTTGGTTTTATAGCGTATTTGTTCTTTCTTTTGTTTTTTGTAGGACTGATGTTATTAATGACGAAGAGATACGATGTTTTTCATTTTTTTTATAATGGATAATTAATCGCAAACGTCCCTTAGATTCGTTAGATTTGACATGAGATATGTTTTTCTGACATATGAGATTCTTAATATGTCGCTCTCTCTCTCGTCTTCTTTCGAGTTATGTTGCAACTGGTACAACTGAATAAGTTTATAGAATAATATATTTGTTCATTAACATATTGTTAATGATCGAATCCGTTGTTGATGAGAATTATTTAATTTACCAAGATTCTTCATTGTAAAAATAATACTTTTTGATCACTATCATCCCTCACAGATCACACCTTCTGTCTCTGTTGTCGCTTAAGTGTGTGTAAAACAATTTAAGTAGAAAACAACAGATCGTGTCTGTTTGTTTTCGTGGCTAAAAGTCTGATTAGATTTTTCGAACTTTCTCTTTTTGTATGTGATTTGAGTTCTTGTAGAATAAATGAGATTTCGCAGTGTGCCCATTTCAAAATGATAGAAAGCAAGAAGGATTCATCATTCAAAATGGCTGATATTTGTCCCTAAGTGGATAAAATTACAAAAAGAATTCCCAACGTACGGATTGAAAACCAAATGTACGGACCATGATATTTTGATATTGATTTAATTCTAGATGCAAAATACTAAATGCTAGATGCTAAATGCTATATGATAAATAATGAATGCGAAATGCTAGATGCTAAATGACAAATGCTAGATGTTAAATCATAACTGTTAATACTTGAAGCAGAATACTAGATGCAAATTGCTAAATGCTAGATGATAAATGCAAGATGCAAAATGCAAGATGCAAAATATTAAAAGTTAGTAAATGCTAAATGCTAGATGCAAAATAATAAGTGCTTGAAGCTTAATGCAAATTGCAAAAGCTAATTGCTAGCTGCTAAATACCAAATGCAAAATGCTAAAATATAGATGCAAAATGCTAAATGTTAGATGCAAAATACTACATACTAAATGCTAAATCCGAAATGCTAGAAGCTAAATGCATGATGCAGATAAATGCTTGATGCAAATTGCTAAATGCTAGATGCTCTATATAAAAAGTTAAATGCAAGATGCTAGATGCTAGGTGTTAAATGTTAGATTGAAATTCATGATGCAAAATATTAAAGATTAGATGCAAAATGCTCAATGTGAAATCTGCTGTTTCACATTGAGCCTTTTGCCAGAAGAAAAATGCTAAATTCTAGTTGCTAAATGTTAGATGCTAAATGCGAGAAGCAAACTTCTTGATGCAAATTATTAAATGCTAGATGTAGAAGGGCTAAATGCAAAGTTTTAAATGCTTGATGCAAAATGCTAAATAGAAATTGCTAAATGCTGGATGATAAATCCTAAATGCTAGACGCAAATACTTGATGCAGAATGAAAAATGCTAGATGCAAATTGCTAAATGCTACGAAAGACGCAGAATGCTTGACGCCGAATACTTGGTGCAAACTGTTAAATGCTAGATGCAAAATGCTAAATGCCGAATGCTAGGTGTTAAATGCTAGAGGCAAAATTCTTGATCCAAACTGTTAAATGCTAAATGGTAGATTTAGCATTTGCCATTTCACATTGATCATTTTTCTAGATGCAAAATACTATATGCAAAATGCTAGATGATCAATGTTAGATGCTAAGTAGTAAATGTTAAATACTAGATTCTAGATCCAAAATTATAAATGCTAGATACTACATGCCAAATGCTAGATGATAAATTCTAGATATAAAATGCCAAATTCTAAATGCTAGATGCAAAGCTATTGGTGCGAAATATTAGATGTAAAATGCCAAATGTAGATGATAAATGCTAAATGCCAGATGTTAAATGCCAAATGCTAGATACAAAATGCTTGATTCTAAATGATAAATGCTAGATGGAAAATTCTCAATGCTAATTGCTAAATGCTAGATGCTAAATGCTAAATTCTAGACACAAAATTCTTGATGGAAATTGTTAAATGCTAGATACAAAGTAGCTATTTACAAAGTGCTACATAGTAAATACTAAATGTTTGATCTAAAATGCTAAATGCCAAATGCTTGATGCAAAATGTTTGATGCAAATTGTTAAATGCTAGATGCAAAATGCAAATGCTAAATGCTAGATGCTAAATGCTAGATGCAAAATACTAGATGCAAAATGCTTCGTGCAAATTATTAAATTGTAGATGCAAAAAGCTAAATGTGTAATGCGAAATGCGAAATGCTAAATATCAGATGCTAGATGATAAATGCTAGATAGAAAAATACTCGATGTTAAATGCTTGATAAAAAAAATGCTAAATGCTAGATGCAAAATTGTTGATGCAAATTATTAAATGCTATATGTAAAATGCTCAATGCGAAATGGCAGATTTAGCATCTACCATCTCGCATTTAGCCTTTTGCTAGATGCAAAATGCTAATTGCTTGGTGCTAAACGCTAGATGCACAATGCTTCATTCAATATGCTAAATGCTCAATACAAAATGCTAAATGCTAGACGCTAAATGAAAGAGAATATATGCAAAGATATCCATTAGCCAAATGTGAATAACTTGGTGACCTAGAAAATAATTTCTGTTATTTTATTATATGTTTGAATTTCATTCTTGATTACTCTTTAGTGTTTGTAGGATATGTGTATTTATTTTAGCAAGATCGGTTACTAAAAGGATGATATCAGTTTTCAAATATTTAATTTTTCAATTTCAGTTTGGTTTGTAAGTAGAATTTCTAATTGGAAAATTTTTCGAACCAATGAAACAGATTCGTGGAGAAAGTGAAACATGGAAAAAAAGGCCATTGTTGACGGCAATGAAAATACCGAGAAAAATATTGACCAGCCTAGGCATATTTCTGAAAAGATTATCGAAGTAGCTGATGTTGCAAATGTAAAGATATATATATATATATATATATATATATATATATATATATATATATATATATCAATATAGGTATTGTTCATACTGAATATATATATATATATATATATATATATATATATATATATATATATATATATATATATATATATATATATATATATATATATATATATATATTCAGTATGAACAATACCTTGGAAGCAAGCAATCTCCTAAACACGATAAGAGAGAAATATGTAAGTTCAACAAAGATGTACAGATTTCTCAGCAGTAGGTTTGAATGATGACTATATTGTCTGGACATAGTGGTTGGATTCAGTCAACATGAAGGCAAGAAGGAAAGGTGGAATAATGTCTTGAGCAATTATTGCAGGCAAGAAAATTATAGGTTCTTTTGAAATTGAAGATGATGTCAAGAGAATTATTCTAATGTTTTGGAAAATTCACAACCAAGGAGTTTTACGTTAAAAAGTTTATTCAAACAAGGCAGGGTTCCTTCAGATTCTGCAAAGATGACTATTGATGACCTTGTCAAAAATGGTTTCAAAGCAGCAAATTAATGAAACATTCCCAGATTTTAGATCTAATTCTAACAGAAAACTTTTGGCCGATCATTAAATACAATGTACATGAGAACAAAAAAAGATATTCAGGCAAAGAAGATCTCTGGGAAATAATAAAAAACTGATACAATAATTTTAAGCCCAAAATAGTAGAAAAAGTTTCAGATAATCAATGCATGAAGCTCCAATGAAGATTACAGAAAACTAAGGAAAAGATAGTAACAAGTAAAATAATATTTTTTCAGGTATACAAGGTGGACTGGAAATTTCATAGGCTGACGATGAAGGAGTAATACTAAAGCTGTGACATACTGTATGCATTAATTTCAACTTTTTTAAATTAATAACGGCAGCACTTCTTTCTAGGTAAACAGATATCTAACTGTTCACAGAAGTCTTCAAAAGCAACTATTAGCGAATTCATTTGAAAATGGACAAAAATTAACATCGTGGTGTTGCCAAGTGCCTGCAGAAAAAGGCCCCCAAGGACTTTCATGCTCACATGGTTCCTACATTAAGGTATGACGTGCCAGCTTTATCAATAGTACAAAAGTGGGCAGCTGAATTCAGGAGGGAACAGTAAATCTTGAGGTGACCCACGGTTCGGACGTTCTGCAGCTGGCACCACTGAAAAAAACATTGTTCATATTCACCACATGTTGAAGGATGATAGGTGATTGTCTATAAATCAAATAGCCAATGATAATAGCATATCCCGTGAGAAAGTTGCGAATATTCTGCAAAATGAGCTTAGCAGGACGAAGGTTTCTACTCGGTGGGTCCCATATCTTCTGACATCTGATCAAAAGCGCACCAGGCTGATCACATCACAGGAAAATCTGACATTTTTCAGGCAGATCCAGTAGTATTCCTTGAATGTTTTCTAACCCAGGATGATTGATGGGTTCATCACATTAAGCCAGAGTTAAGTTAACAACCCATCCAGTGGAAATACATATTCTCACATGCCCCACCCCAAAAGGCCGAGGTCGTTTTCATCTGCACGGAAGATGATGACCTCAGATTTTGGTGATGCAAATGACATTGTGTTTATTGATTTCAAAAGGGCCACACCATCAATGGAGAGTACTATGTCAACTTGCTGAGGCAGTTACGAAAAGTAATCAAGACCAAACGCTCAGGAAACTGAGAGGTCTTGCTTCATCAGGAAAATGTTTCAGCACACAAATCTTGATTGCTGTTACTGACAGTGGCTTTAAATGGCTTGGTCACCCTCCATATTCTCCTGATTTGACCCCATCTGTCATCAGTTCCCCAACATAAACAAACGCTTGGCTGGGAACCAGTATCACAGTGAAGCTGATGTCATATATGTTGTTTATGGCTTTTTTGACCAATAAAATAAAAGCTTCTTAACCAATAGGATCCCAGCACTGTAACACTGATGGAAAAAGTGTGTTGAAAAACTCATATGGTCACATATCATGAGAGTATATTGGTCAGTCTATAAACCTTTCAGATAACCCTCGAATGAGATGTTTATATGGTCTATATCGTGTGAATTACTTGATAAATACACATTATATTGCCTGGAGTTAATTTGTATAATAAAACCAGGTACCCACAAAACAAGTTCTTATCAATATTTCCAGAAGGATGAAGATTATAAAGTGAAACTCAGATTTTTTTATGTAACTGTAACGATATCATAAAATCCTGCCGACATCGGTAATAAAAAATTTAATGTAAAAACATTGATTTGCATGATAAAATTTCGTGCATTTAGTTGTAAGGATGTTAATTAACAACATATGTACGTTTGTTTTGAATGTAAAAATGGTTTCTAACGTCACTTTATAAATTAATATTCTTCGGAAATCTAAATCGTAGGAGAACTTTCTAGGCACCTTGTATAAATAGATTATATTTAGACAGCAATTGAGATGTCAGTGGCACATTAACCTTCCGAGAGTTGCTAGTGAGTTCGATCTTGATTTCGCTATTATTGTGGCCTTTGATTAGGCGAAATAGTGTAGACAAGGATAAGCAAGTCATATTAGTAGTAAGAGAGATGGATGCTATTTGGGTAACACTTTCAAAGCTTTGAAAAAACAGAAACCGAGACAAGTTGCGTTGGGAAGAGAACTGAATTGGATGATGTAGATGTTGACAATGCAAATAAAACCGTGAAAATGATTTATTTCTGGTGAATATCAGCGTTTGAAGAATTGACACACGGCACAGTCCAAAAGTTGGACGGAAATACAAATGGCCGAGAGGATTCTACTTGTTAAATTCCAGAAAAAAAGTTTTGTCCAAAGGACAATTTTGTACAATGAGAATAGAATTGAAGACTGAAGACAGTTCTTTGTAATGAAATAAACTATGCGTCATTGTCACTGTAGTTAGGTAAGAACTACAACTTTTGGAAAAAACGAGAGACGTTAAAGACACTGGAATTAACTGCATAGAAATGAACAGACTATAACACACACAAACATATACAGTGCTGTTCGATAAAAGTGACTCACCTGATTTTTTTTTACTAAATGCTCTCTTCTCCGATGAAACGAAAGTTGAGCTAAATTCAAAGGATAAGCGATCCAAAATCCGAAGAAGGTTTGAAAGCTCTTTAAATTTAGCAGTAAGTACTGTCAAGCATCCGTTCAGTATAATGTTCTGGAGATGCTTTTCTTTTCATGAAACTGGTTCTTAAAACCTATTGAAAAGACCCTCAGGAGCGAGCAGTACAAGAGAATTTTAGAGTCTTGTCTGCTCCCTTCTGCTGAAAGGGTGCAAATCGACCCCACCAAGCTCATTTTTATGCAGGATAATGCTTCCTGTCACAAATCAAAATTGATGAAGGAATACTTTGATGAGAAGCAGGTGAGTGTTATGACATGGCCGCCCCAATCTCCTGACCTCAACCCCATAGAAAATTTATGGAGCATTATAAAGTACAGGCTCTCGAGAAAGCAGTTGAGTAACAAAGAGGATTTGATTTTGAATTTCATATCCGAATGGAATTCAATGCTTGGAGATGAGATTTGCCAGAACCTAATGAAGTCAATGCCAAAACGGGTTGAAAAGGTTATTCAAAATAAAGGAGGACCCATAGATTATTAAATATTTCGAACTATATTACCTATTATAAATAAATTATACCTCTATTATTCTTTATTTAAAGCTGTTCGGTTATGTTTCTATTGATTACTAGTTGCAGGAAATAAGTGAGTCACTTTTTTGCGCAGAGTTTTTCCCAAAATTTCATTTATATCCAAAATTATAATTATCAATAGAATACCGTGGTCAGGAAGTGGTCTTTATATTAGTAAGATTAAAAATTAGTTTGACCCCAAAAACAATAGGCGAAAAAAATTTTAAGTAAAAAAATCAGGTGAGTCACTTTTATCGAACAGCCCTGTATATATTACTTCAAATGTTATTACTTTGGACAATTTGTATTTGAAACAGACGTCCAATTTTTATTTATTAAACATTGTCTCCTTATTCGAGAATTCTTAGTAAAGAAAAAGTCTTCTCCGATAGGGATGGAACCTGCGTTCTCCTTTAGAGCGGAAACCACAGCTTTACCGTTCGGTCACGGAGTACCTCATTATAAGGCTGGTCCTATATTTCCTTTTTTAGGCAAAGCACATTTTCACCCAGATTATTATTATGCTCATAACGTAATAATAATGTTTGGAGTAATATAAATGTTTGATTAAAAATAAATAAAAACATTTATTTATACACACGCGCGAGCTCGCGCGCACGCTCGCACACACACACACGCACGCACGCACGCACGCACACACACACACACACACACACACACACACATATATATATATATATATAAATAGTATTCACTAAAAATAAAGTGATAAAGAATCTGTCGGACTGATAAATGAAAATCCATTACTTTAGAAAATTACTTTGTTTACGTTTGGATGCGAAATTAAACAGGAATTTGTGACGAGGAGGAATTCACTTGAAGTCACTGTTCAAACAGCGAGACTGCTGCGTGGCTGAGTTTGTTAAGGCACAGCAGATCTAATGGCGGTTTCCATTTGGTTAGAGGGAGTCAGGTTCGAATCCTTCCTTTTCTTTAAAATCAGTTCTCGCGTATTCAGGCGGGTAGATGAAAATAAATATACTGCTTAATAAATAAACTGAGCGTCTCCACAAATTAGAGTATCCACTAAAAATAACGTTATATATATATATATATATATATATATATATATATATATATATATATATATATATATATATATATATGATTAAGACAAATATAAAATTCGTCACTTAGCTGATTGATGTTATATTCAGCAACTCTACTCTAGAGTTTCGTAATTGTTTGCTCCACTTGTCTCATGGTATCAGCAAATGTCATGATATTTATATATTAAGTTAATAAACAAATTATCCGCTTTTTATTAGAATTAGTGGCTGTCTATATTTCTGAGATGAGGTATTATGTACATTATTTACATTATTCGGACTATTGTCCTCATCTTTGTCGCCATATTTATTACAAACCTTTATCCACTGTGCCATGTGTCCTTGACGACACATGGCACAGTGGATAAAGGCGTTGGTTAGATCGAGTGACAGGACCCAAAGAGTGTGAGTTCAATACCTGGTTAAGGCAGTGGAGAACTTGGAGAAGGGAATTAACAGGAGATAACTGATGACATCCATTAAACATGGCGCGTGGAACTAGAATAGTCTACCCCAGTGAGCGAAATAAAGGGTTCAGTTCGACATTCCAAACACCTCAAGAAGGTCGGAGCTTACAGTGGCCGAAACGTTGTAATAAATATGGCGACAAAGATGAGGGCAATAGTCCGAATAATGTAAATAATGGAATTAGTGGATTTTTCTTTTTTGTGCGCACGTATGTGCATGTGTGTGTTTGCGCGTCTGTATGCTTGTATGTGTGTGTATCTTTGTACCTATCTCTGTCTGTCTGTCTGTCTGTCTCTCTATATTTATATATATAGTCATCCACAGACATACAGTTTCGCTGTATCAGAGCTCCTCAGTGTGGCTAGACGTCCGATTGCTTCAAGCGGGGACATCAGTCAGATCTCTTACCATCGTCGCACGGCGGGGATAGAAGTGAATTTTAAGGTTTTTCTCGATACGAAAGGCACCAGCAGCTCATGGAACTCAATTTAATTTTACTTGAAGAGTAATGCTTAATAGCAGTAGGAGCCGATGTTTTTTAAAACCACCTTTTTCCTTAGAGAGCTCAACCGGATTTCCGGGAGCATATATATATATATATATATATATATATATATATATATATATATATATATATATGAAAAAATGAAAACTTATCTATAAACGAAAATGAGTAAGTGATGTTTTAATTGGTGAACACAAAAGGGATCTTATGCACAAGAATTTATCAAATGCATTTGTTCATACACAGAAATCATTTCAATCACTGGGTCGAGCATAACTGTTAAAATGGTAATTATGAATGAATTGTGTAACATGACTAGATGATAAATTGGTACGTGATTGGTGATTATGAGGACAGCTAACAATTGTTCCTGGGAATGGTCAATATTAAAGTGTTCAGGAAAGCACCCGCGAGGGAGTCTGTTCCCTAAAGTAACATTTCCTGTGTAAAAACTTGTTTTGTCAGAACGTTCTTCTTACATTTGCAACACGGAGGAAATGAGGATGATTCAATTCCGTGGAAGTATCATGATGTGTCGTTGTTGTAATGGTGTGGAACTAAAGAATGGAGCTCATCTGAACATTTGCCATGGAAATAGTGACAGAGTAGCGATAATCTCGCAGCTCTGTGTCATTTGGAAAGAGGCTTGTAGAATGGAAAATAAATAATTTCCCAACATCACTGCGAAACGACTTTAATATATTTTATTTGATAGAATGAAGAACGGAGCGTGGGGAAGGTGGGTGATGTGTCTGTTAAGCACCTTTTGGGTGAGTTTCTTCTGGTGTTGTTTGAAGTCGGGTGAAAAATTGTAAATGAACTTTTTGGACCTGCATTGACAATTGTTAAATGCTTTGAAGAGTGACATCACATGACGGGAATAGCAACAGATTTTCCTTCTTAATAGGAAAGAGAGAAAAACAAAAGCGAATTTTAATAGTGAGTTCAGAAAATTTACACAAACTGCGACCCTCTCAGTTTTGCTTAGTTGTCCTTGAGTCAGACGTGATAAAGTTTAGTAGAGATCTATAATCTCACGCTTTCCTCTTGTGAGAGAAGTAGAAGAAAGCCAGATTTAGTCTAGTGTTATATAACTTCTCGTAGCCAAATTGGTGTCGACACGCTTCGCCTATAAAAGCGCGCTTTCCCTAATGGGTAAAAGGATTTCTTCGGCAGGACTTTTCCACCGAAGTCTGCTGTTCTTAACGTCACTAAGAAAAAAAAAACAGGTATAGCAACTCAAACATGTGTAACTTTTATAGTGGTAAGACACACACACATATATACATACGCTCACACATACACTCACACGTGTGCGTGCGTGTGTGTACGTGTGCGTATGGGAAATATTTTCCAAATTGTTGTATATACACGGTGTCCATAAAGTTCGTGTGCACTTTAATTTATAAAGTTATTTGTATTTGCGATAGAAATAATTTGTAAAAATTAGAAAGAAGTAAATCTATATTTTTTAAGGTTTTATTAAAATTTTATTTAAGTTTCGACATGTCCTCCATCATTAGCAATACAAAGGGTAATACGATTTTGCAGTTCACGGAAAACATTTGCCAACTGATTTACAGTAATGCCTGAAATCACATTAGTTATTTTAGCTAGACTTAAAACTAGGTACATTAAGCTTTATAACATTTTTTACAGATTATTTCTATGGCAAATACAAATAAAGTTATAAATTTTTTAAAGTGCACACGAACTTTATGGACATTCTTTATCTACTAATCGTATCAGCTTTGGGCGGAGTGGATGGTTTTTCTGAACTTTTATAATTTCTCTTTTTTTTTTTTTTTAAATTTGCCCGATTCTTGCAAGGAAGGAGAAGGACTCGTTGGTTGAAATAGTTAAGTATTTTACACTAGAGCTAGTCGTTCGAACTTAGGTAAATCTACAATGTTGATTTTACCGGTCAACAATTCGTGTTTTGAAGACTAGCGCATCATTTCTAGCTATTTTTTCACATCGTTTTGCCTTGTTCCAGACAAAAAGAATCATATTAGCTCCAGTGAGCTGGCACTATTCATTGTCATTGGAAAGAAAGAGTTATGAAGACTGTTTTGAAATGAGTTTTGAAATCATCTTTCTTTAATTGAACCTAAGCACTGAATAACAACAAATATTCAAATATGTCTGCCACAAAAGAAGAAAAAATATGATTATGAATATATTTTTTTCTAACACATCATTCAATGAGAAATGTTAAAATATCTAATTAGTCCCAGTTAGTTAATTTGATTGGGTATATACGAATGTGTAAGTATATATATATATGTTTCCATATTGCTTTATATGCCTGTGTGTGTTTGTATAATTCTATACATGCGTGTACACATATCTCACTACGACCTTTCGAATCTACATATGTACCGTGCTGTTCGATAAAAGTGACTCACCTGATTTTTTTTACTTAAAAAATTTTTTCGCCTATTGTTTTTGAGGTCAAACTAATTTTTAATCTTACTAATATAAAGACCCCTTCCCGACCACCTAGTAAAAAAGTTTACTCACCCTAAGGTATTCTATTGATAATTATAATTTTGGATATGAATGAGATTTCGGGAAAAAACTGAGCAAAAAAAGTGAATCAATTATTTCCTGCAACTTGTAATCAATAGGAACATAACCGAACAGCTTTAAATAAAGAATAATAGAGGTATAATTTATTTATAATAGGTAATATAGTTCGAAATATTTAATAATCTATGGGTCCTCCTTTATTTTAAATAACCTTTTCAACCCATTTTGTTATTGACTGGATGAGGTTCTAGCAAATCTCATCTCCAAACATTGAATTCCAATCGGATATGAAATTCACAATCAAATCCTCTATGTTGCTCAACTCGAGGGCCTGTACTCCATAAGTTTTCTATGGGTTGAGGTCAGGAGATTGGGGCGGCCATGTCATAACACTCACCTTCTTCTCATCAAAGTATTCCTTCATCAATTTTGATTTGTGACAGGGTGCATTATCCTGCATAAAAATGAGCTTGGTGGGATCGATTTGCACCCTTTCAGCAGAAGGGAGCAGACAAGCCTCTAAAATTCTCTTGTACTGCTCGCTCCTGAGGGTCTTTTCAATAGGTTTTAAGAAATCAGTTCCATGAAAAGAAAAGCATCCCCAGAACATTATACTGAACGGATACTTGACAGTACTTACTGCTAAATTCAAAGAGCTTTTAAACCTTCTTCTTCGGATTTTAGATCGCCTATCCTTTGAATTTAGCTCAACTTTCGTTTCATCGGAGAAGAGAACATTTAATAAAAAAAAATCAGGTGAGGCACTTTTATCGAACAGCACTGTATTTGTCTTTAACTGCGTATATATTTTTCTATCTACCTCTGCTGACTGTATCGACATTTATCTAAAATAAATAAAATGGTTATGCCGACTCAGCTACGTGATAAGCCTTCAATCCTCATTTTCAAACACACTATTTTTGTGACTAAACTTTCAATAATCAATTTGAAAATTGTCGTCGTGATTGACAGAGAGTGTCGATGGCATATAAAACAACATTGTCTTCAAGGGATTTTCGTTAAAAACTTAAAGATAACAAAAAGAAATAAAACAAAATGTCCCTTCATTTTTAAAAACTGAAAAACAATTTTTTCGTTAGTTGCATTGATTTGCAAGGAAATTTGACCGAAAAAGTTTACAAAAACTAAAAGCAAGAAATGAATAAAATTAGAAAGAAAAATAAACATGTGTTTGCTTTCGATACCCGAGCATTGAAATAGTTCTGCAAATATTATTAAAGTTGTTTCTATGAAGAGAATACAATTATCGAATTCAATCTTTTTTAGCCGAATTGAATAAAGACAAAAAATATGGCGCGACTCAATTAGCGAAATCAAAATCGAATCCTGTCTGTCAAATAAAAATAAAAATTATCGCAGATTCAGTAAAAACTGGAAACCAAAAATAAATTAATTCTTTTGTGTTGCACTGATTAAAAAAATTGTAGCATTTACACAAACTTAGAATATTATTTACTTTCCAAACGATACGGATCCTGAGAGAATACGAATGACCAAAAGTACAGTGCTGTTGTAGTTTCTTAAAACCTATTGAAAAGACCGTCAGGAGCGAGCAGTACAAGAGAATTTTAGAGTCTTGTCTGCTCCCTTCTGCTAAAAGGTTGCAAATCGACCCCACTAAGCTAATTTTTATGCAGGATAATGCTCCCTGTCACAAATCAAAATTGATGAAGGAATACTTTGATGAGAAGCAGGTGAATGTTATGACATGGCCGCCCCAATCTCCTGACCTCAACCCCATAGAAAATTTATGGAGCATTATAAAGTACAGGCTCTCGAGAAAGCAGTTGAGCAACAAAGAGGATTTGATTTTGAATTTCAAGTCCGAATGGAATTCAATGCTTGGAGATGAGATTTGCCAGAACCTAATCAAGTCAATGCCAAAACGGGTTGAAAAGGTTATTCAAAATAAAGGAGGACCCATAGATTATTAAATATTTCGAACTATATTACCTACTATAAATAAATTATACCTCTATTATTCTTTATTTAAAGCTGTTCGGTTATGTTTCTATTGATTACTAGTTGCAGGAAATAAGTGAGTCACTTTTTTGCACAGATTTTTTCCTTAAATCTCATTTATATCCAAAATTATAATTATCAATAGAATACCTTAGGTTGACTATACTTTTTTCTAGGTGGTCGAGAAGGGGTCTTTATATTAGTAAGATTAAAAATTAGTTTGACCCACAAAACAATAGGCGAAAAAATTATTAAGTAAAAAAATCAGGTGAGTCACTTTTATCGAACAGCTCTGTATATTTACTCTATCCAAAAAAAAGGTGAGAATTTAAATCCGCATTGAGAAAATGACTGCATAGACTTAAAATAAGTTCGAAGATATGCCTGCTAACTGTGGCAAAGATCACCAAGGAAGCCCTGAAATTTGGCAAATACGTTTAGTTGAAAAGTAACGCAGGCGTTTGATATAGATTATGGGTAAAAATAAGCATCTCATAAAATGATAATGAAATTTTTATTTCATAAGCACGAAGAGAACTGACAAAGTACTCGCTAGTGATGAAAGCGCGATGGTGTCATGAAAAAGCTTTTGTGTAAATAGGAAAATAGTCGATTCTCGTGGATATCCGTTGATATGCAAACTAAACTTAGCGGCAGGAATTGTCAGCAGGCAACACACTGTGAGTCAAATGAGTCGCATCCAAAGACAGTCTCATTTTTTCTCTTTATATCGTAGTATGGAGACCGAATTAAACTAAAATCTATGGTAAGGATTAAAATGAAAGAATAACTGTTCTATATCTAGTGAAATCTTTTATAAATCATGAACAACAATTTCAATACTCTTCATTTTCGTCATATGATATCAAATAATTATGTATCAAATATGTTATGTATGAAACTTGTTGGCATTGGATAAATTTTTGATCTCTTTCTTAAATGACCCTTTAATGATAAACAGAATCTTTAAAATATTGCCTCGGCTAAAGGGGTTAACAAGAGGCGGGAACAGTCAGTCGAGCGTGGCTAAAAGAAAGACGCAGACGATAATTCGTGCATACAACATCAATTAATCATAGCCGCGAAAACAATCGATTTTCTTCCTCTAAGATTTGCCACAATGTTGGATTCTGCTTGATAAACCTGAAGAGCAGTCAGTCTTTGTCTAATGTTTGATTAATGGATATTTCCTCCTCACCTACGCCAAAGTTAAAAGAGAAGTGCTTGTTTCGACTTTGATTCAGAATTTTCGACTTCTTCAGTCAAAGAATCAAGCCTTTTCCAAACCATACCATCAACATGATGAGAGATTTGCTCTCTTTTTTTTACTGTTTTTTCGTTATTTTCGAACAGCATTAAAGCAACACAAGCTTAAAAATCAAGAAAATATTATAAAATAATAACGCTTATTAGGTCACTTAATAGTTCGTTTACAGGAATATATCCCTTGAGCAATGAATTCGACATTTACGCTTTGTCTCTTTTCGGTGGAACTTGTGCAAGACCAAACTAACTCAGTAAATAGCGAATTTAGTACACAGTAATGGTCTCTGACATGTTTTTAAAATCAAATTTGATTTAGAATTATTTTTAAAACCCAATTGAAGCGCAAAGGACACACAATCAATATTTATCATGATTCTGATAAGTTTGAAAAAGATTCTTTTGAACATAAATGTGAATATTTTGCTTCCGAGAAGGATTTTTTTCTTTTATAAATAAACCACATCGTTAAGTCTCAGATGAAGAACGGAATCTCAGTTTTTGAATGGGAACTGGCGAGAAAAGCCGTTTTCATTCAGGAAATATTCGGCATTCATTGACAAAACGCTTATCGTTAATTTCGACTGAAATTTATAAAATCTTTTTCATAAAACAATTTTTTGAAAAATAGAATTCTTAAGCTCATTCTCTCAGAGTATTAATTACAATACCAATATTACATACAGATATGCGTTCTTACTAGAGTTGGTCTCATTCCCCGGAAATGTTAGCTTCAATTTCTGGGTGAGTCAGTGATTTAAGTACGTCAGCTCCGTGAGAAAAGCAGTTTGCAACGATAAAGAGTTAAAGTTGATTGTCATGTCTTTTTAAAATCTTTAAGAAGAATACAAGACTCGACGGAAGGCAAAACATAGGAAGCGTATAAATTGTCTCTGAACGAAATAAACTTTTCTCTTCGACATTGCCACAAAGTTATTGAATGCGACAAACTTTTCAGGAAGGCTAAAGGCTTTTGCAGTCGAATCGTGATAAAAAACAATAAAATAAGAAAGTAACTCCAAATATAAATCGTAAGAATTCCCTGTAGCAGAAATTCAGACAAAAATCCTCTAATAGATGTAAAGGAAACACTAAAGTATTCTAAGGAATATTGTAATATCCTAAATAATAATGATCTATTCATAATTGCGGACAGCTCTCTCGGAGGTCAATTTATATATTTCTCTTAATGTTGTTGTCGAAATCTTCTGCATCATATAATATAGTTCTGATTTTTTAAATTAATGTCAAATAAACTTTTAATATCCCAAAGTTGACTGAATCCTTTTCTAAAACAGATTACAAATCCTCACTTCCAAATTCTTCTCATCTACAGTTGCATGATTTGCCCTCCATGTCAAATTCTTCTTTTTTTTAAAAAAAAAGAAAAGAAATCTCTTTTTAAATTCTCTTTTTTTTTTTTTGAGCTTCACAAATCATTCAGGAACCCTCACCAACGGCTTTTATCAATCATCTTCTCTTATTTCTGTCCTGCACAACTTGAAAAGGAACAATCTACTGTGTCGTACATGCATCTTGTTCACAACCAATTATATTGTATCATCACTGAATAGAGAGACTAATCGTTTTTTCTGCATTGAATTCCTTATTTACTTTTAAACATGGAGGACGCTGGAAATGATTGCCGAAACCTAATATTTTGCATAATCAATATGGCAAGTGATGGCGCATGTCAATGATCTCGATATTCTGTTTATATCGCATACGGATATTTTCGCTTAATTTATTCGCATTTGTTGTCTTTAACTTTCTGCAAGATCTGCTCTTTTATCGAATGATACAGTCATTTAAGTGAGCACAATTAAAAAGATGTTTCGTGCTATTGAACGTGCGTGAAGGCAAATTCAAAGCTGAAAAATGATCTAATTTTTAATGGTTTTTATTCCGTTATTTTGTCGTGATTTTTCCTTTATTTCAAGTAGTGTGGGCCTAATTAACATCTCTCTCTCTCTCTCCACACACACACACACACACACACACATATATATATATAGAGAGAGAGAGAGAGAGGGAGAGAGAGATATAAGTGAACATTAGACTTATGATTGCGTTTAGAAGGGAACAGTCAAAGTGTTGACTTCATTGTCCACTTTTAGATTTACATACGCTCTATCTTTGATATAAATATCGCATACATTAAAATTATATTTCTTCATATCGAGGATACGCGCCTACTAGGGCGGCTAGCCAATCCCTATTGCAGACGATCGCTCAGGCACATTTGTGTTTGCTCAACTCCCACAGAGCCAACCATAGTTGCAGACCTTAGTTACAGTTTCTGGGATTGAGCATGTTATCTAGCGAGATCAATTATTTGAACAAGGCCAGCACACTCGCGCTCTTGACCACGATGATTTGTGGTTTCGTCATAGTACAGCTATCGACGGTCCCCTCGTGTCACGTCTACCCAATTTGTGTCACAAGGCTTGGGTCAACTCGTGGTATGCACTTTCCACAGGTGCCGCACGCTGGAATGGTCCCCCTCCAGACCAATAACATCAGGAAATCTCCTTCATGACAAATCAACCGGGTCTCATGGTCAGAAAGCGAACGTTCTAACCACTCGGCGATATATATATATATATATATATATATATATATATATAATCTCTCTTTCATATAAATGGGTTTATCTCTTATTACGAATATATATGAATATAATATTTTTTGTTAATAGATTTAAGAAAGTTTTCTTTAAATCTAAACTAACTTCAGATTGCTACTGTGTATTAAATAAATAGGTCATTTTTTTCCTTCTCTTTTTCTCTTCCTTTCTCCTCTGACCACCACTCATATTCAGACTTACACTACTCCCTAGTTTTTATTTGATCCCTTCCTTTTTTTTATCTCTTTCTTTTATTCTCCTATTCCTTTTTCCATTTTTCTTTCTTTCCTTCCTCTGTCTAGCTATTTTTATTTTTATTTCAATAATTCATCATCCATTGACTGGTTTTAAAATACTTGTAAATTATTTCAATTTACAAAGTGCTAATGATCATCACCTAATGTAATCTTAATTCTTACGTATTGAAATATTAACAATTTTGATACCCCCACCCCGCATAGGACGGTGACTTACATTACTTCCTACATTTGCTCGGTCGTGTAGCATCACCCACCTTTCTGTCTGCATCGACGTTTCTATCAGTGCCACTTTTACTGAGAAGAGACGAATGGTCGCTCGTTGGATGAATGTGCGACTGGCGTGTTTTTCGTTGTCAACACACGGAAGCTTTCACATCAAACAGCACTTCTGGTCGGAAATAGCGGAAGACCAATTTCACGAATTGAGTGTCCCAATCTCGGGCGAGCAGTCAAGTATGAGGAAATATAATTACTACTTTATCGGACTGAAAAGATGTTGAGGAAAGCTAAGGAATAGAGCGGGGCGGGGAGTTGAGATGTGGGTACGTCGACGGGGGTTGGTTTCTCTTCAAATTGGCCGGGTTCAGAGAAACAAGTCTTTGATGTAGTTTAACGTTAAACCGATCCTTAAAAACACGAGAAACGCTAAAACGGGTAAAAGCTTCGGCAAATAGGTACGAAGATTAATTTGTATTCTCGCGTGCGCGTGTGTTTATGTGAGAGTGAGATAGAAAGGCAGATAGAATAAGGTAGGAAGAAAGAGTGTGTGTGTTTAGGATAGACAGGGAGAGAGAATGAGAGATAAAGAAAGATTGTGTGTATGTGTGTGCCTGTGTGTGTATGTCCACACACGCATGTGTGTGTTTTATGCGCATATACACTGAAGTTTTCATTAAATTTTTTGTGAATTTTTCGAGCCCATATCATTATCATTACTTTTAATTTGTCAGCTACTCTTAAAACAACTTCCATCAGACGAATATGGCATCCAATAATCCTTATCTAAATCCAATGAAGTCCTTCATTTGATCATGGAAGATCGATTTTGTTCAAATCATTGCTGTTCAAAAGTCAGTACACTTTCTGCAGACTGAACTTTATGTCATCTTTTCTGTATAATATTGTGTGCAACAATCTGTTCACAAGTGCAAACGAGATCTGTTTTAAAGCACATCAGACATTAATTTCCGGATCAAATCCACAATTTTTCAGACTAGTAAAAAGCCAGCTACTAAACAATAACAAAAAATATTAGTGCATATCTGTGCGCCCATTTGAATATTATGAAAATTAGAATTCAACGAATCCATGGGATTAGAGAAAAAACAAAAAGCTCACCACTCTCGTCCTTCCTCCATTCTCAATAAACTCCGTAGTTCTGTAGCACCCGCTGATCATTCTTGTAATTTCCACCGTGGTTTTTGAAAATGTGAATTTATTAAAAAAAGTCCCTATATCCGTCAAATCAGTATCTTGACAGATTTTAAAACTTTATACTCGCAATGTGGCTATTCGAAATTCAGACATTTCATACAAATGACTGTCGTTTGTTTACACATGCGCAGAACGAATCGGCTTCGTCCTGGAAATATACTGTCATCATTCAGTAAATAAATTCAAGTAAGTATTAATTATATATACCGATAAAATATTAATATTAATTAGTAAGCAGATTATTAACGAGGCGCGGTGTGTATGAACAGAGCTGTGTTCATCTTCATCTCGAGGTTTTGATTGACTGATGAATAATCTTTTCGTTTCAATGCAACGCAAGACATTAGGAACTGCCGCAGGCATAGCCCCACCCTCGTCAAACAGGCGAAAGTTCTTTCGAAATCAGCAGGGCTCGTCCATTGCTAGAACCTCTTTAAAAATAGATTGTCAGTACCAATGGATATTTCTGACACCATTCACTCTGCCTCTACCTTTCCTGTCTTTCTGGGGAAATAAACCCGAGGATCTGTAGGCATTCTGCTGTTTCAAAATTGAATTTCGTGAAAAGTTTTAAACTGAAAGAACGAAAACATAAAAAACGCATCTTTTTATATGATAATTGCCCACGATACGAACGAATCGGTTAGCTTCCACATCAAACTGGATACGCGTGTTCATGTAAATGTTGAAGGTTTAGCTTATAGCCTTCCACTGTAGATACTTCACACAACACTGTATACATAAGGGCATACACTCTTATACATGTGTTATCTATCTATCTATCTATCTATCTATCTATCTATCTATCTATCTATCTATCTATCTCTGAAACAAATTTAAACCAGCACTAAATAGATCGTAACGCCACACGCAAAAGCACACAACATGCACACATAATGATCAAATACAATGGTGAAACCACTCACATTCATGCGCATACACTCATACGCGGGTATGTGTGGAACACGGATACGCATATTGGCAAAAACAATAGACTGCTGACAGTTAGCGCAAACCCTACACAACATAGGAAGGTGTGTATGTATGTATATATGTATGTATATGTGTGTGTGCATGTGTGTGTATGTGTGTATACTAATTCTTTATAATAAGACAGTATGTATGTATAGAAAGGGAATATACGTATGCGTACGCATGGTGACAAAAACACAAAAAAATGGAAATAGATCTAAGAACACGCAGGGATCATTTAAAGATAAGAATATAGATATCGTTCTCATCCTTTCTCGGACCAGTCTTAAGTGTTTTAGTGGCCTTCACACAGAACTTTTTCACTGCCAGTTCAAGGAAGACATTTGGGTCACTAACACACACAAAAAAGAATGACTAATATCGAGAATATTGTCAAAAAAATTAATTTCTTTTAATAATATGTGGAAATATCCACTCTTTGCCTGAAGAAGGCTGCGAGACCAGAAACCTGTGTAGTAAAATTATGGAAAATAAAACATAATATATTAAAAAAAAAAAAAAAAAAAACCCACATTAAAACCAAAAACGTTTGCGGTTTCTCTCTTCTTTTTAATATACACATTTTTCTTTCGTTGGAACTACTATAACCTCTTCCCTTTATATATATATATATATATATATATGTGTGTGTGTGTGTGTGTGTGAACGTTAATAATAGCACAGGTAATAAAGACACGGTAAAATGGTACCGATAAAAATGACTTGGCCGTGACATAAGATTCTAGTTATTAAATTCTGTCTTTAAAAGTTGATATAATGACGGTGTGCTCAGGTGTAAACATTTTGCTAATATTAAGAAAAATAAATAAAAGTTTAGACATTATATATATATTTTAAAAATTAGATTTTATTCAAAACCCATTTTTTCTGCCAATAATGTATATTTCAATAAACGTATTTTCCTATTTTCAATGAAAATCACATTTTTTTCAGATACATTTACCAAAATTACACAAAACTATCTTCAATTACTAAAGGGTAAATTTATTCAATAAAATCGCCACTGGCTTCAACCACGGCTTCTAGACGAATTCAGAATCTTTTGCATCTCTTCCGGACGGTCTCCTTGTTTAAGTTGGTGAATGTTATCATAATCCGTGCCCTCAGTTCATCTTTGGTGTTACCAACAGATTTTGGTGTAGGGGTTCTCTCGCACAAGTGCGCCTCACACATAATAATCAAGAGGGTTGCAGTTTGGGGAGTTAGGTGGGCAGATGTAAGGGGTTATTTGGTCGCAGAAATTGTCTGACTGCTTGTGTAGCAAGGGGCAGAGTTCTGAACTCTTAAGATACTATCAAAAGTTTTTCCTGATAACAAACAAATTTTGATTAAACTATATATTTATGAAGAAAAACCTTTATTAAACGAATTACAACCATTAAAAAAGCATTTATGAAGCTAGAATAAAAATGCGTCTGTGATGTTTAAAAAATTTATGCAATGAGCAAATCTTGTCTGATTTGAAAAAAAAAAGTGATTTGCATAGTATTGGAAAACCACGCAGCTAGCGTTCAATAACATTGAATAACATTCATACACGTTGCCTAAAATACTCTAACCTCAGTCAGTATTTAACCACAGGAAGTCTTATGCCTCTTTCCTTGACAGACAGTCTGTGGAAAACTTAAGAAATAAAGCAGAAAGCAACAGCAACACTGCATTCTTTTCAGATCTCATTTGATTTCGAACAGTGTGAAGATATGGGTCCAGAGTTTGTCTAATCAAGAATTTGAATGGAATCAACTGCAGCCCATTACCAAACATTTTGATTTTTCGCTTTGGTTTGTGCAGGGATCCTGAGAATTCAAACCATCTAGAGTGCTTAAAGGATAACATCTTAGAAGCAAAAAAGTACTTTACCAATTCTATATATTGAATTCTGTCAATTTGATGTTATTTAGGCAAAAACAACAGTCATTCTGTTTAGGATCGAATTTGATGCCATGAAAATTAAAAGCACCAAAATGACATATGGAAAAAGTTATGAAATACGCCTTAGAACTAATCAGTCATGGATATAAAATCTATTAAATATATCTTCCGCTATTTCGAATTGTGAAATAAGGAAAAATTGATTTAATTCGTGCTTTTACTGTAGCCTGTTGAGATATCTTACAAAAGGAGATAGCAATTTGATAAATTTAATGTCTGAAAAAGTAAGACATTTAAACTCTCCTAAAAGCCACTATATTTGAATTTGTATATTATTATTATTATTATTATTATTATTATTATTATTATTATTATTATTATTAATAATAATAATAATAATAATACAAAACCACAACAATCGATTTTCGAAGATACTTGGAAACTACAGAAGACTAATTGATGATCTGTATCAAAGAACATGAAACAAATAAGAAACTTTATTCAGTAATAAAGGAAGCCAACAATTTGAAAGGGGAATTTCAAGTGGGTGAAGAAATGCAAATAAACCTTAATACCTTCACTGAGACGGCAATGAACCTTAAAAAAAAGCAAACAAAAATGCAACGTACCAAATGCAGAAACAATGGCAAGATAAGATACTTCATGGTCACTACTCTACATGCATCAAACAAACTGAGGTAGACAAACCCCAGTACCTATCAGTGGTTACGTAGTGCAGGTTTAAAAGCTGAAACCGAAATTTTTAAGCCTGCTGCACAGAAATTACCAAGCACACAAAAAATTGTGTTAACCCGAAATGCAGTTATTTGATAAATATCCAGAAACTAGCATCCACTGAATATAAAACGCAGTATTGATAGAGTGCATTGGAAAATATGCATTTTTTACGGGTAGGAAACTGCAAGAAACCGATATGAATATCACTCTGATTCGGTTACAGAGACAGGGGACCTTTAACAATTTTATGGGAATTTACAATCCATGCAGACAGAACAATCTAAGCTAATCGCCCAAACATCCTAATCAAAGACCACAAAAACAGAATGGGCTTTCTTTTTGACATGGCAGTCCCTGCAAATTGTAAATATGTCATTGAAGATCTTCAAAAAATACAAGGGTCTTTAAGTGGATACCTAAATAATGTAACACACGAGGACATCTTAAATTCTTGTTGTGGTTGAAGCCGTCGGATTGATTGGAAAAGGTTCTGATAAACTCATTGAAAGAGTTCCTGGTAGCCGAAGCCTTAAAGAAACACAAAAAATGTACCCACAAGTACAAATCACACATTACGGAGAGCTTTCTCTATGCAAAAAGTGTTAACGTTTTTAAAAGTTGTTTTTTTCAAAAATGATCAGTGGAAAATGTCATGAAGCCATTTCTGACCTTAGATCCCTGTTTGGGACCCGGAAGGAAATGTATATACAACAGAAATCAAAGGAATAATAATAATAATAATAATAATAATAATAATAATAATAATAATAATAATAATATATTTAAAATGTTTACATTGTTCAATAAATTCTCTTGCCCAAATACAGACGTTTAGTTTAGTCATGTTTTTGGAAATGGACATTTCTTTTTCTATATTACGAAAGCACGTTATTGACGTTCCCTTCAGACATCAGGAAGTTATATAGTGTAAATTCCACCGCGCTCTTGTGAAAATTCCCCAGCTTAACAACACCACTACAATACTACTACTACTACTACTACTACTACTACTACTACTACAAATAATAATAATAATTTCATTTACCTCACGTCTTGGTATATGATTGTATCAAACAGCAAATCAAGAAATAAACAACAGTAATAATAATAAAGAAATTCAATTTATTTCTTTTATTAAGAAAAAACACACACATCCCAGTAATGGCTTTAGAAGCACAAATACATTTTACTTTTCACGAGAAAATGTTTTTAGTCTTTGAGAGAAAAGCACTGGAAGCAGATACTATTATTTTCTCGAAGTTTTACTGCGTCAAAGCGAAAAGAAGCACTTTTCCCCTGTGCAAATTTTTTTCAGAGGTCATGACAGACAACGGAAAAGGAAGCCAAACAGACCATTTTCTTAATCAATTTGCGAAATAACTTCCCGGCATCACTGGACGCCTTAAACAGGTAAATGGGTCCAATTTAAAGGCTGGGCGATGGGAGGAGCAAAGAGCAAGTTACTCATCGAAGTTAGTATAGAATTACTGTGCAATCTCTCCCTCACCCACCATGTGTTTCCATTGTATCTGCATGCATATTTACTTACACGCACACACACACACAAATACACTGCTTTAAGGATATCTATCTATCTATCTATCTATCTATCTATCTATCTATCTATCTATCTATCTATCTATCTATCTGTTTCAGTCTTTCCCTGTCTATTTAGCTGGTTTTATAATTGTGTTCAAATTTCAGTCTGTTCAGATGTACCCATCTATGTCGGGGTGCTGAAATGTTTTCGGTCCAAACAAGAATCGCTTCCAAATGATTGATGATTGGTCAGATTTTGGAAAGTGGGTCTGACCGATAATTTTACAGCATCCCCACATATGTATGTATGTATCTATGGATGCTGAAGTGAATTTCCACATTGAACGAGCAAGTCAAGCATCCAGAAAACTTGAACTGACTGGTTTGATCGTAACATCTCCTTAAGTACAAAGATAGACATCTAAAAGACAGTTGTCCGAACCACCATTTTATATTCCTCTGAGGCAACGTCGACCGTACATTAAGGTCTTAGAGCGTTTTCACCAGCAGTGTCTGAGATAAATCTTGGATATCAAATGGTAGTCTTGTACACCAGACAAAAAAGTCCTTCAGCACTCAAACATAGGCAGCATAGAGGAACCGCTTCTCCATAATCAAATGCACTGGACAGGTCATCTGACATGTATGGAGGATGGCAGATTGCCTAAAATACTTTCTTTTTTTATTGTGAGCTGATACAAAAGAATTGACTAAAAAAAAATTTCAAGAATTTAGTTAAATGTAACACTTGAAGACACTTGGCGTTAATGTTGAAGACTGGAAAACTATTGCTGGAAATAGATCTGGCTGGAGAAGGTTGTTTTGGGAATGCTGCAACAATTTCGAGCAGAAGGGAATTGTGCATTTCAACAAGAAGTGCACCATTAAGAAAGGAGAAATAGAATCTGTCTCAGAGTTATTAGGACACCAACATACATGCATCCTTTCGGCGGCTGCTTTAGCCAGTCACATGATATCAAACCAGAGAGGTTGGGTGAAAACTCCTGTGAATCTAACCCTACCAGAAAGATCTGAAGGTTTCTTGTGCGAATATTGTGACAAGCTTTGAAACTCTCTTGTGGGACTCAAATATCGCATGATTGTATACCGGGCTAATTTCCAAAATAGGTAACACAGACAAACTTTATGTTTGCCACGTGTGTAAGACAAGTTGTAAAAGTGAAGCTGGCCTTAAGAAGCACTTACGGGCCGACAGAAAAGCTCAGGTATAAATGACAGGAATATTAAAATTCTGAATAAAAAACACAAAAAGCTACCAAGTGAAGAGATGGTTTTCTTCTGTAAAGAAGTGACATCTATATATGTATGTTTCTGTATATACATTTGCGGCCAAAATGTTCAGAACGGCATTGTTTTCTTCAGAAAAGTAGGTATAATTTTTTATCAAAGTTGTTTTATATACTATAATTTTCACAGACAATAAATACGATATTATTTGTTATTGTCTGAGATTTAGGTGTAATCTGAGAGGATAATACAAAAGTTATGGATGATTTAGTGATTTACTGCAAAACCCATGGCGGCCAAAATGATCAGAACGGTTGCTTTTACTCCGTGCTTTAGTATATTTAACCGGCGAACTCTAATTTTTTAATTTGTTTACGTGACGGTTCGTTTACTAAACATTAGTAAGAATATCTGCAATGTACTTTGTTAATATAATACCACTTACTCTGTTACCAATTCGTCAGCAGATTATTAAGCTTCGAAAGAAGGATAATTTAAGTATTGGGTTTATTGCAAAGATTGTTAACAAGTCAAAATGTGTTGTTCACGGTATTCGTAAGGTCTACGATGATTGTGGTTCGTTGAAGCAAGAAATCCTACAGGTAGGCCAAGAGAAACGATCAAGAGAGAAGATCGTGCTATGGTAAAGTTGGTTAAAAAGGACAGATTTAAAACTGCTGCTGATGTTGCTCGGGAAATGAGCATTGTACCGAAGAAAACTTTATCTCGAAAAACTGTGTCTCGTCGTTTAGTTGAACATGACCTACAAGCAAGAGCACCTGCAGTGAAGCCACTGATCAGCTCCAAGAATAATAACTGTCGTCTTACCTTTGCAACCGAACATGTGTTGTTGTCTCAAGAAAAATGGCAAACGGTGCATTTCAGTGATGAATCTAAGATATTTGGCTCAGATGGGAAAAGGTACGTTTGTCGAAAAGTAGGTGAAAAATTTTCGCCTAAATGCCTTAAGATTAGTGTTAAATTCGGCGGAGAAAGTGTCATGGTTTAGGGGATGATATCTGGAGATGGTGTGGGCCCTTTGGTGTGATTACATGGAAAGGTAAATGCAGGAGTTTATAAACAACTTGTAAAAAATCATGTCTTGTATGTGCTGAGAAATTCAACTAAGCGAGCACCCATATTCATGCAGGACAATGCCCCATGTCACAAGGCTAAGGTGGTCATGAACTTCCTCAAGGCTGAAAAGGTTATTGTTATGGATTGGCCTGCTCAAAGCCCAGATCTCAATCCTATTGAAAATGTGTGGAATATTCTAGGAGAACGTTTGAAAGCCAGAAATCCTAAAATAACCGAGCAATTATGGAATGCCCTTCAGGAAAAATGGAATAAGATCACCCAGCAAGAAATTGAAAATTGAATTTCCTCATACAGTCGAAGATATCAAGGTGTGATTGAAGCTAAAGGGCTTGACACTAAATATTAAATAATTACAGTATTCTCTGTCATTTTTTATTATTTTGTTATTTTTTCAAACGTTCTGATTATTTTGGCCGCCATGGGTTTTGCAGTAAATCACTAAATCAACCATAACGTTTGCATTATCCTCTCAAATTACACCAAGATCTCAGACAATAACAATTAATATCGTATTTATTGTCTGTGAAAATTATAGAATATAAAACAACTTTGATAAAAAATTTTACCTACTTTTCTGACGAAAACAATGTCATTCTGAACATTTTGGCCGCAACTGTACATGGGCACATGGCAGAGTGATTAGAACGTTCGGTTGGAACTTGGGTTCGAATCCCGTAATGGCCGATTTGTGATGAAGGTGATTCTTGACTTATCGACCTGGGGACGCGTTCTGAACCTTTATAAAGTCTGTTAAAAACCACACCGCTATAACCTAAGCATTATGAATTAAATTGTTTAGACGGAACCGTTTAGAAGGTGTCGGTGGTTGTGCTAACATAAGGTCACAAGTCATCGTGACCGAGAGTCTGAGCGTACTGAACTTGTTCAAAAAGTTGCTGATCACGTCATATTATGTGCTTTCTACCAAAAACTGTAACTAAAGTTTGCTCAGCATAGTTACAGTATAAAGCAGAGGCACAGGTAGACTTGAATAAACACAAATGTGCCGGAGCAGGCGTTTGCACAATATGGACTAACCATTCGCGCACACTAGTCTATACGGATGGTTATTCCCTATTGTAGTAGTCGGTCATTTTTTTTATTTGCACTCTGATATGATGTATAACAAATGTGGTATTGTCCGTCAAAGTAGGCAGGTCACAATAAATTAAAAAATCACCAAGATATAAATATAACAGAGGCGACCAACATTGTCCCATCTGCGGGAAAAAGATTATAAAACTCTTGGGCTTATTTTTGAGAATAAATCAAACGATGACATCAATCGAAATAGAATCACAGTCATTATGTTTCTTTCTTTCTTTCTTTTCCCTTTGCTCGTTGTCCTCTTTTCTCTTTCAATATATATATATATATATACACAGACATGACAGAATTGAATAGACGCTCACAGAAACCGTTTATCTTATTAAACAAGTAATTTATACAAATGAAGTAATTACAAATGGTCATAAATTTAATAACTAATACTTGGTTGACATCCCTTTTGCTTTTTTTTAATGCAAGGTCTCTTCTAGGCATGCTAGCGATGAGTTCACGAATATCATCTTGAGGCATTTCTTGCCATGTTTCACGCTTAGAAGATGGCTTCCTGTTCGTTTTGCGGAGTTTTCAACCTAATATTCCCCAAAGGTGTTCAATAGGGTTAATATCTGGGGACTGACTTGGCCATGGAAGTTTATTCATCCCATTTTGTCTCAACCAATGTTGCGTTGCTTGAGCAGTGTGACATGGAGCTCCATCTTCCATAAATAGGGAGTCAACTTTGCGCATTCTACTAGTTGAGAATATTGAAAGGAGCCCTTTCTTTAATATAGAAACATAGTTGGTTGAATTAATGTTTCCTTCATACTCCACAAGCTCTGAGCGACCATCACTCCAAATTGCACTCCATACCATTACTGAAAGGCCCCCATGTTTCACAGTTGGCTGCAGTCTTTTTAAATCAAATTCTTGACTACAGAGTCTCCATATCCATACTCTTCCACTGTCGAATAATGCGAATCTTGACTCATCAGAGAAAATGACAGTGGTCCAAAAGGTCATGTCTCTCCACCATCTCATGAGCCCAATCCTTTTAGCGTTTGATATTGGCTGGACGGAGAAGTGGTTTCTTTCTCGCACCTCTGCTATAGTAGCCCAGCTTGTGAAGATACCTTACAGCTGTTCTGGGACTGACATCAACTTGTGTTGCTATGTCAGAGGCCTTGCAACGTGGATCCTGTTCAACATTTCTTTCGACAAGACGCATGGTTCTTTCAGAGTGCCCAGAGCGGCCTGGATGAGGTTTTGTGCACTTCTTGCCCTCTCTGGTGAATTTTACGATCACTCTATAAACAGTAGAAAGGGGTATTGAAAGATTTTCAGATATTTTTCTTTGACTAAGACCACCTTCATGTTGGACCACGATACGTCCTCGATGAAATCCGGATAGGTCTGATGCTCCTTTGGTTCGTGGCATGTTCCAGTATTGTTATCTGCAATTTTAATCAAATAATCTAAGTTAATTTATCTTGGTTATTAAAAAAATCAGAAATAAAATTTATCTTGGTGTCTATTCAATTCTGTCATGTCTGTATATATATATATATATATATATATATATATATATATATATATATATATATATGTATGTATGTTGCTTATAGCTACAATGAGACAGAGATATATTACTTCAAACGTCATTTATAAGAGATAAATGTAGATGTTTTTATGTCTGCTCAACTCGAAAATATCATCTTAAAAGTTCTTTTCGTTAAACGTGTTGTTAGGAGATAGGTCATAACTCTGGTATTGACCCTAAGTCTTGCTTACCTCGAGGAGTCGACAGAACGCTCTGAAGCCACCTCTCTGTAGGAGTTCATGGAAAAAGCGCGTCCTATTCCGTCTGCCAATGGCCGAAGGTCAAGTAAACGAGATAAAAGTACTTTACCGCACGATCCTCTTCAAGATAAGAAAAAGAAAAAACTTTTTGAGTGATGCACTCGTAGGAATGAAAATACGCCTAGAAACACTTCCAGAATATTACTTCTTTTACTTTTATAAGACGAAATGAATAAAATGTTTTTTTTTGTTTTTTCGTGTCCCACATTTTCATAAGAAGGGTTACTAATCTCTGTTGGCCAAACACTTCTCTCTTTATTCTTTATTTGTTTTCAGACGCTTGTGTTCAACCTTAGTTTATATATTTTTTTCATTTCTTATAAAAATATTGGCTAAGCTTTAATTTGTATGAAGTGTGCCGAAAAGTTCTTAACGACAGTCAGGGACACAATTCGGTACTGAAGTATTCACTCTTGTATATATATATAAATATATATATACGTGTGTGTGTGTGTGTGTTTGTGTGTGTGTGCTAAAATATGTATATGATAAAGATATGTATAATAAAAATATAGTTTAAAGTGATGCTATATTTATGGGTAATAGTGCTGAATATCAGGAATAGAGCGCATGTAAATATAAAAGGGGACTGACTGTTTCATGCCTGAACGCAGTCTTCAGGCCATGTATGATGTGTTTTGGCTCGGCTCTTTTTATATATTATATAATATTTAAGGAATACTCGAGACTAAAATTTACAATATCCATGATAAGTTAAAAATGTTTAACTCCTGATGACGAGTAGAGCAATTTCTATTCCCTAAAAGACGAACCCATCCCACGACTATAAATAGTCGAGCCAAAATTCAACACATATGTGCGAAAGATTGCGTTCAATATAGTTGCTAACCGCGCGTATAAAATAGGTGCCAATAATGGAACCATGCAATTCTGAAGTGCCAAACAATCGTTTATCATCGTAAAACTTTAGTACCCCATGTGCTTGCTGTATTTTTCGAATTATTCCTAAAAAAAAGTAATATTTACACGTTAAGACGCTATTTCTGAAAGACTTGGAACACTAGATTAAAAAAATCAACATTAGCCTGAATTTGGCTGAATTATATTTCACTTGTATGATTAATAGTTTATATATATATATATATGTGTGTATATATGTTACTTCAATAGTTATAGTTAGTGTATACCCCTGTTTGAATTAAAGGCCTGTTTTTCATTGTATACAGTATGTATTACCTCAATCGGCTTGGGCACTCGAGATATCTTAAGAAAGAAAATGCGGGTTTCCGGCCGGGTTCGAAACGGTGCTCCTTTTTGTTTTTTATTAAGATTTCTCGTGTGCGCAAATCTATAGACGGAATCCACACTGTTTCAGACAAAAATGTGACACATCTTACTTCAGAGCCATTTATCCAATAAAATAATGTTTAAAGTATTAAAATGTTGGATTCAAATGCATTAATTATATATATATATATATATATATATATATATATATATATATATATATATATATATATATATATTGTAACCTAGAAAAGGTTACTGAATGAGGAATAACTAAAACGGAGGTTGGAAATGGTAATCTTTATAACATCAACAAAATTCAATACCCGCCAGCGGCGTGAAGTAGGTAAACCCCTGCTAGTGGTGGACTACTTAGAAAATAGTGTCCTACGTACTTATGAGGATTGAGACATACCTATTACTGTTCATAGGTACGGTATATAACACTATATATATATATATATATATATATATATATATATATATATATATATATATATATATATATATATATGGGTAGTGTGTGTCTAATCTCTTTAGATAAAGCAACGAATTTTGTCATATTTACTTCATGCATCAATTTATTTGTCCTAATCTGTTAAAATCTATTTTGGCATCTGTTTTGGTGGCTGTGGTAGACGTGTATCAACACCGGCGCCTCTGGTTGGAATTTGAGCCAACACTATGATTTATAAAGCTAATTTTCAGTTTATTCTCTCTGCGATTGAAAGCTTGGCCTTCTCTAAGATTACGTTTATCAAATATTTGTTTGTGTTCATTGTCTCTTTTTCTCTCAATTTGTGCCTTTCTTACACGCGTATGGTTTCCCATTCAGATAAGACATTGGATTTTCGAATTCTGCAAACTCATAGGTTTCTCCTCGTCACCTATCATCAGTTCATTTGTTAAATGAGTAAGACTTTAACTCATGAAATATATGTATTTACCTATAAATGTCTGCTTGCGCCTATCTTTGAAAGATCCACTTTTCATTTTGCTTATTTCTCTTTCTCTCTGCATATAAACAGAATTATACTATATATATATATATATATATATATATATATATATATATATATATATATATATAAGTAAACCTAAAGAGCCAGACTAACCTACCTAGGTTTCACCTACGCGGATCGTCAGGGCGGACTAGCTCTTTTTACCGGACTAGTATAGCTGCTTACATTTATAAGTGTTATATATATATATATATATATATATATATATATATATATATATATATATATATATATATATATATATATATCCTAATGAAGTAATTCATCGAGTTTATAAGAAACCTCAACAGAATGCATAGAGAATATTTGGGACTTATCAGCAGTGCGCATCCACTACCGAGAATTGAACCCGGACCGTTACGATACGACGCAAGCGTCATACCAAATGTACCACCGGGCAACGAAGAGACTCAGCAGAGCGCCACTCTTCACAAATTCAGAGTTTCCCTTACCCATAGGACTGTGCCCCCACGAGCCACCACTTCTACCCCCAAGCCGCTCCATTAGTAGCACATTCAAACAAGGATATACAAGTGATAGAATTATTAGAAAATAATCATAATGAAGTCAAGTCTAGAAGAAACCTCAGTATAATGCAGAACAGAGCGACGCTATAGCGAGTTTCATTCGTTATATATATATATATATATATAAGCTTGAGTTAAGTTTTTAGGTAGCTTCAACATGTCTTATTAAACTTATTGGATTTATTATAAAAACTGCAATCGAAAAATCAGAAAATCATTTTATATTCTGATAACAAAATAATAAAATCGTCAACAATTGATCAATACCTATAATCGAATCAATAACAAAATCCTTGAAATTTTAATGTAGTAACCCTTCTTCTCAATAACAGCCAACAATCTATTATTCATTGATTTTGTGGACTTTTGTTACTTCAGCAGGTTTAATTTCCGACTAGGTGTTTTTAATTGCTTCCCATAGGTCTGTTTTGGTGTTATATTGTTTGCCTCCTTCATATAATCTCATCCTTAGAATTGACTTTAGATTTTCGATCGAATTTAATAGTGGTCCTATCTTATGCTTAAAAATTCACGGGTAACCTAAGATACATGAGAAGGAGCATTGTCGGGCATAAACACACACTTCACTTTGTAACTGCGATGCTGGGACTTGTACCATTAAAAGAAAATCTGGTCTATGAAAGCACAATAGTTATTATCCCTCTTCATTTGAACTCCTTCATCGACTTTGAATTGTTCAATAATGGTTTGGTTGACAATTTCAAGCCATACAATCACAATGCAGCCTTTTGTTAACCACAGACAAATCTGCTTCAAATAAAATCCATCCATCGAATGTCAAACGATATTCGTCCGTGAAAGTTACTTTAGGAAAGTCAATTTTCTTGCATTTCTTGCTCCAATTTTGACGCTTTAAAATATTTGCTTTACTGAGAGGAGATTTCTTGACAGATCTCAATTTCCGAAGTATTGTACTTTTTTCTTTCATGACTCCTTCAATTCCAGTCTGTGCAAAGATCTGAATACTGATCAAAAGTGGTTGTTTAGCTATAACTCACTTTCATTTATGTTCCCCTCAAAGAGACAAGTTTTTAATAAAACTTTTGCTTCTAGTTCCCAACTTATATTTTTAAAAGCCCTGCTTATTGTTTGATAATCTCTGCGAAGCTCCTTTGATATCTCCAATGTGGACATTCTTTCACTCAATAAATTTGTTATTTTATGTTTTTCAGCATTTGTTACATCCTTTTCATTAAACATGTTTCAACATTATGGGAAAAAAGAAAAATAATTTTTATTAAATTTCCAGGGCTTTTAACTAATATTAGTTTAATCTGCATAATAACTTCAGACTGCAGTTTTTATAATATATTCAATAAGTTTAATAAAACATGTTGAAGCTACCTAAGAATTTATTTGCTTTGGTGTCTAAATTTGAAAATTCATATTATTGAGGTTTATGTGATTTGCATAATTACTTCTGACGGCCTATGTCAATAATGAAGCAGATCCACAATCAATTTACCGCAAGCATTCTGACAATTCTTCCAGTGAAACCATCTTCAGCGAAGCCAAGAAAGACTATTAAACGACAACACATACATACACACCACACAGCACAAAAAAGCCAACTGTAATAGAAACATAATATGGTTCAACCAATCGTGCAACAAAAACGCAAAAATAAACGTAGGAAAAATATTCATTAAACTCATACACACTTCCTCATCCCATCAAGCACTCTCCACAAGATATTTAGCAAAACATCAAAATCAACTGCAGTTGCACCTAGAACATGACAAAAATAATTTAAAAACATAAAATCAGGAAAACAGCCAACAAATCACCCGCACAAATAAAACCCACGTGCAACTACAGGAAAAAAAGATATGTCCCTTAAATGGCAGCTGCTTGCAGAACAATGTAATATACAAAGTCACTGTAAAATCAACAGATAACGAAGGCAAAAATATACATAGAAGTAATTAAAAGACTATGGAATCAAAGAAACTACGCATACAAAACATCCTTTACGTAAATATGCGAACATCACGATGCTTTCTAAACATATCTGGGAGATTAAAAGCAAAAATAAAACCAAAAATACTATAGAAAATAAGGAAAACAGCATCAGCTTACAACAATAAATAAAAAAACTGTAAACTTCGTCTGGAGGGAAAATACCTATAATTGCATTTCCATACCTACACAAAATACTAAATAAACGATCAGAACTCATCTCTAAAATGCAAACACGAAAACAATTTTTACTGCGTTATTTAAAAATCGAAAAATAAAAATAAAAGAATAAACAAAAAATAAACAAATAAATAAAAATGAGTAAAATTAATTAATCCAGACCAATAAATAAGTAAATAAATTAACATTATTTACATTATTCGGACTATTGTCCTCATTTTTGTTGCCATATTCGTTTTGGCCATTGTACATTCCGGCCTTCTTCAGATGGTTGGAATGTCGAACTGAACTATAATGGGGAGACAGGCCGCCCCCTTAAGGTAAGGCTTCAAGAACATAAAAAAGCTGTAACACGAAGGGAAATGGCAAAAATTAGGCGTGGCTCACCACATATGGAGAGAAAAGGGAGATCACCGCCCTTTGTGGGATCAGGTTGAGATCACAGACAAAGGACATCATTGGAAAAATCGTAAACTTAAGGAATCAGCACATATGCTAGGCCACATAAATCTTCTGAGCCGACCAAGTATAGAAATTAATACAATATGGGAACCAGTAATAAGGAGTGCCAGAGAAAAACAATAATAACAACGAAAATTTCAATATGAGCTCTGGTAAAAAAACATGCAATGATAACACAAAAAATTGCAATATGAGCACTGGTAAAAATGGTTGCTGAAAACATTATGTTTATAAGTCCCAGAAATTCATACACATATATATGTAAGCAAATATGTGGATGTAGATACGACGGTATGATGAAAAATATGGAAAAGACAAAGCAAAATCCGAATATGCAAGTTTACTGTTTTAATTTTATTTTACTGTCGACGTCAGACGTTTCGGTCTAGTAGACCATCTTCAGGACATGGTTATTGGAAACATATTTATATTTAAGTCAACATGAAGAGACGACAGACACAAGACTAGTCAGAAACAGAAAAACTGAAATTCTAAAGTCAGCGTTCCCTTTTTTAGATTCGCTCACGTTGGCGTCGCGCGGGCGATGCTGCGAAAACGCGCTTCCAAGAAAGAGACTTTATCTTAAGTGGAAAAGAGAAATTCTATTTGAATCTAGAGCTTATCAGTACGTTTGTCAAGCATTAATCTTGCCAGGAACGGGGAGATGTTAAAGAAGCCGGGTCTAGTATTTACTGTACGTGAAATGGATATTATGCCTGCCTCATAAATCCGTCTAAGGTTTTTATTATGGATATATTTTAAAATCTTCAGAGTCGAA
>OZ038488.1:125850863-125890863 GCA_964036315.1 Acanthosepion esculentum
TCACTGATGAGAGTCTCGACATGATGCAAAGGAAACAGAAAACTCTGCCAAGATACGGAACGAAATACAGAAAAATACACAACAAAATAAGGACCAAATGCAGGCAAGCTAAAGAAGAATGGCTAAACAAAAAAATGTGAAGAAATAGAGAGATTGAGTAGCACAAAGGAGATATACATAAACAAATAAGGGAACTAACAAGAGAGAAGACTTGCTCGTTTGCAGGATATATAAAATCCAAGAATTGAACGCTCATATTAGAGAAGGAAAAATTATTCAGCGCTGGAAAGAATATATTGGAAACCTTTTCCACGACGAAAGAGAACAACCGGCAATTACCTGAAATTTAAAAAAACCGAAGTAGAAGCGGCAATGGCCAAACTGAACAGAAACAAGGTGACAGGACCAAACGGAATAGTAACAGAGATGCTGATAGCCTTAGATGATTTTGGCAAGATTGCGGAAATAATAAAGGAAATCTACAACAACGGGGATGTACCGGAAGATCTAAGCAGATCTATTTTCATAGCACTTCCTGTGGAACCAGGCCCAAACGAATGCGAGCTCCACCGAACAATCAGCCTAATGAACCCCATAACAAAACAAATAATCCGTATTCTGATGAATAGAGCGTGTTGCAGAATCAGACTACAGATAGGACAAGAACAGTGCGGGTTCGTTAAAAACACCGGAATAAGGAACGCGATATTCATGCTCAGAATGTTATCAGAAAGAGCGATACAGATGCAGAAGAACGTGTACATGTGTTTTATAGATTACGCAAAGCAACCTTGACATATTCGGGAAAGTCATTAGAATAATCAAAAACATCTATTGGCAACAAACCGCTTGCATAAAGATAAAAAAGTGATTTCTGCAGATATACAAAAATAGAAAGGGGCGTAAGCCAAAAATGTGTCTTCTCACCGGGGGCCTATACAACCTATACAGCATTGCAATTCTGAGAAATTGGAAAGTCTACCAGGAGTCATCAGTGGCGGCCACAATCTTAACACATAAGATACGCAGGTGACACTGTGAAGATAGCAGACACGGAAAGGAAACTACAACACCTCCTACAGAAGGTAGAGAAGGAGAGTGAGAAGAAGGGACTAAGCATAAACTATAAGAGAGAATGCATGGTCATCAGCAAATAGATGAGCCTGAAATGCGATTTACATGTTGGGGACACTAAAATCAAGCAGGTGCTGAAATTTAAATATCTGGAAGTGTTCTGGCAGAGGACGGAAAGTGCGACGCTGAGATCCGAAGACGTATTGGGATGACCAATGGCATATTCCAAAATGTGGGCAAATATTACGAGGCAGAAGGGTTTCGTTGGTAACAACCCCTGCCAGAGTGCTGAACTACTACGTGATATCTACACTATTTGCATTGCTCGGACTATCATCCTCATCTTTGTTGCCGTATTTATCACAACGTTTCGGCCGTTGTACGCTCCGACCTTCTTCTTGGAATGTCGGGCAATGTACATAATACCTCATCTCAGAAATACAGACAGGTACGTGATATCTGTCCTCTTTTACGGCAGCGAATGTTGGACGATCTCTTCAAAGATGAAGAAGTGACTCAAGGCAGCAAACGTGTGGTTAGAAGAAAATCACACCAGACCCCCTCCCCCTGACACAAACAGAAATAAATACACCATTAACTTATTCTATCGTAACCACATGCATCCTAAATATAACCAGAATGAAAAAGCAATTGCAATGTAACCTCGGTTCACGAATTTAATTCGTTCCTGAAGCCAGTTCGTAATCCGAAATGTTCGTAAACCGAAACTATTTTTCCAGTAAGCATCAATGTAAAATAGAATAATCCGGTCCTGGATGATTGCTTATTTAAACTTTAACAACAGTACTTTGTGCACAAGTTTATACACAAATCTAATGAAAATCATATACATAAAAATAATGAAAATCATTAAATGTAAGCTAATACGAAACAGATAAAATAGTGACGAACACTTGACGTAAGTGGAAGAGATGTTATTGTTTGGTAAGGGGGAACTAAAGACATGATCGTTTCTTTATTTATAAAAATAATATAGATCATTATGTCATATGAAACTGGGTAGAAAGAGACAATATCATCATCACAGAGACAATATCATCAGCAATTGTTTTTCTCTTAACTTTTCTTTTTCCTTTACCAGTATCATTGCTAACTTTCTTTGGAGCCATGACTGAGGACTAATGAAGAGAAAGAAGGCACAGTACAATAAAATTTGAAAAGAAAAGCACAGAACAACACACGAATGTATACAACATGGCGGTCGACTCAGAAATTATTCTGTTCGGGTTAACTCGGTTCGGCAATGTTGTCCGAGAACCGAAATTTTGTTTTATGACCCAGGCATTTTCATCTCGAATATTCTGTTCGAAAACCGGTATGTTCGACATGTGAGATGTTCGAGAACCGAGATTTCACTGTAATAACATAATTCACCGGTACGTATCACTCATCGATGCAAACAAACATCTATCATCTACTATAAAAAGCTTAAAACATTTAATTTAATTATTACAAATAACGCCGAGCCTCATAAATTCCCCTATGTAAAAATAATGTTGTCTGTGAAATCTCATGTTCCCTGGAAGATTGCATCTCCAGCATCAATAAACAAAAGACAACAGTAAGTACTTATATTGGGCACAAATGCACCACAATCTCACGCAGATTAACGTGTCACCTGTGAAAACTCAATGCAATCCGTGTACACATCGACTAACATATCATGAACGACCAATATATAATGATCAACATAAGACAAAAACTAGTAGATAACACCAAAATACTGTCTGGCAACAACTGTAAGAAAAGACTCAAAAGCCAAGAAGCTATTATTATGCAGTATAAACAGCCCACAATGAATAACATATCGTTTACAACAGGAGACGGTATCTTGATATGCATCTGATATAATTAATATGCGCACATACTATTACAAATATAAAAAATAAAATGAAATAGAATAAATAAAATATATTAATCGCATTCTTTTTGTACGGCCTTGTTTCCAATAACCGTTACATATAACGTCGCGCTAGACCATTTTAAACATCCAACTTCCCAAAAAATGTGTGTGCCTGCGCATATGTGTTAGTGCACGATGTGGGGCAGAAAAAAGAAAAATTCTTGGTCCCGGAAAAATAAAATCTGATGGATTTAGTTAGATTTTGGGTTGGGAGTCGAGCCGACGAGAACTTTTCAACATCCCCGCATATTTTAAATAAATGCAAAAGTCAATTTGAAATTGCAACCAATGAAGGTAAATTTGTTTCCGATGTAAGAATAGCATAGGAGGCTCTTAAAATCTGTTCTGAAAAAAAAAAATTCATTTTTTGAATATGTGCACGTGCAATGCGCAAACAATATGGCTGAAAAGACGATTGCTTTTTGAAACATCGCTTTCATTTTATAGCTAAGTCTAATCCGATATGAAAATCGGTAAATATATTCGAAATGTACGGACGAGAAGTGCAAATCAAAAACATTAATTTCATTTCTGAAAATTTGTCTTCGAAACTAAAAGACTTTCTGAGATGTCTTGCAAATGAAATTCTTCGCTTTTATTTCTCTCTTTCAAAAAGAAATTCATCATTTTTTGACAAGTTTTGAATAAAGCATTTTATTTTACACGCAAATTATGCGAACCAGACCGAAACACTTTACATGGCCAATTTGAAATTGGAAGCTGTGAAAACGAATACCGGTAAGAATTTGAAGTTTTAAATTTGCTTCAAAATATGTCGTTTCCTTTTCCAAGTTCTTTTCTTGTCTTTCAATCTCTGTTAGTTTTTATGAGGCGCGTAGTTCATTAAGTTAAAAAGAAAACGTTTTCAAACAAATTAAAAATACACCAAAGCTTTTTGTCCGTTCGTTCGTCTCCAGACCTTTTCTCCCTCTATCTATTACATTTTGTTCGGATATCAGGCAATTTATCTGTCGCTACCAATTTAATCCGATTTCCTTATCATTCTGGCGTTGAAAGGAGCAAAATGATATCAGTGACAAGTACAAACATGGCGGTAGTCAATTCCATTAGTCGAAAAGTTACCAACTTACAAATCGATTTCTTATTCTCTCTTTAATAATAATGTTTAAATTTACATCAAAATTTTACGAAGAACAAGAACAATTCTCTTTATACATATGTATGTATATTGAATATATTGAATATTTACAGAGTTTAATTTTAATAAGATTTCATAATAAGTAATGATCACAACTTAATGATACTAGTTCTTTTCTTTAAAGATAGCTTGTTATTGTGAACAATTTACACCTTGATTATTCTTTTCTTTCGAACATCTTTTAAATCATGTGAGTGGGTGTATTTTTTACAGTTCCATTCAACATGTACAAGGCCCAGGGGCCACTTAAGGTAGAGAGTTACATTAAATGGCAGTTTATGCGGATAGGAGGGGAAGATAACGGTTACCCCTAAACTTGAACAGGTTAAGATTGTCGTGATTGGGGAAATATCTTCTTGAGAGTCGGTTCCAAAAAGCAGTGGTTCGCGGGAAGAAGCTGTTCGAGTGGAACTTACTTCTCACCAATACAATAAGGGAATGTGGGTGGTTTGCTGCAAAGTCAATGTGTGTGACATTGGCATGTTCTGCTCGTTAACCTTAGAACTGGCGGAACTGAGGAATGTAATCTGTCCGAGCAGAACTTTCAGTGGAAGAAACGATAGAGCAGTGAGAGGCTCGTCACATCCCGTCTATGGAAGACAAAGGTTGAAGGGTGTAAAATAAATTGTCATCTACAAAGACCAGAGACTGTCGCGTCTTGATGTTGATTTCAATGTTCACTTTTATATTTAGATACGCTCTATCCCGAATAGTGAGGACGTTAACATTATATATATATATATATATATATATATATATATATATATATATATATATATATATATATATATGCGCATTTGATGTTCGCGGTAGACATGAAACTCAGAGTAACGGTTATAATTCGGATTCTCTGGATTTATTTTTACTTGTTATTACGGGAACTGAGGCATGGTCTAGTTTCTCATCTTGCAAGTTTCGTTATTTAGTAATATATATATATATATATATATATATGTGTGTATATATATATATATATATATATATATATATATATATATATATATATATATATATATATATATATATATATATATATATATATACAGAGCAACCACGATTCTCGAAAGTCTCACATGTTGAACAAATCGGTTTTCGAAGAGAAATTTCGTGATGAAAATTCCTCGGTTATCGAACGAAATTTCTTTTCTCTAACAACATTGCCGAACCGAGTTAATCTGAACGGAATCATTTCTGAGTCGACCGCCGTGTTGTATACATTTGTGTCTTGTCCCGTCCTTTTATTTTCAAATTTTATTGTACTGGGCCTTTTTTACTCTATATTGATTCCTACAGGAGAAATAGTTTCGGTTTACAATCATTTCGGGTTACGAATGGCCATCAAGAACGAATTAAATTCGTGAACCGAGGTTCCACTATATAAGCAAAGACAAAAGAAAAACTTTTCTTTCTTTATTCACATTATATTTTTACACATAACTTTTTAGTTCTATCTGAAATTTTACACACACACACACACACACGCACACACACACACACATACATATATATATATATATATATATATATATATAATGACAGTGTTGAAATATTGTCTGCCTACACCGCAACACTCAAAACTGACCAAATGTACAAACTTTTTGCTTGCACCCACAAATATTTCAGCACCCCTTATATATATATATATATATATATATATATATATATATATATATATATATATATATAGAGAGAGAGAGAGAGAGAGAGAGAGAGTTGTTGTATATACTGAGACGCACAAAAACTAAATAAAATAAAAGAAGCCGAAAGGAATTAAAATCTCACCATTTTTCTCGTAATTGCGCAAATACAGGAATAACGTCTTCTTTTTCCCCGGCCTTTTAACATCTCCCCATCCCTTCGACTTTGCCACTAAACGAATTCGGGGCCAACTCACCAAGACTGGCGCCTCTCCAGAAATTTAGCAATTTTGCCTGTCGTCAGCTATCGCACTTTTCCTACTGACACGTTGTCGCCTTTTTCCTCGTCGTACTGCGAATTTAATGTCGATAATTACTCTGTGATTCGTGCGAACTGTCAGTTTCCAAGAATATCTACATGTCATGGAGACCAGTTTCACGCGGGAATGCAACATGAGATGGCTATGTTGGCTTTTCGACGTTTTGCTGACTGGACAGTGTTTATCCCCCGGCACACGATTTTTTCTCCCTGTCATATGTACATTAAGACGCGCATTTATTTCTACTTTAACAAGAAACTTAACTCCAAAAAGCACGCTTTTACATAGTCTGTGTCTTTGTCGCAACAAGAAAGCATTTCATTGGCTTTATTAATATTTATTAATTTGAATGTGTTGTTCTGAAGATAATAGAAATTAAAAGGAAAAATCAATCACCTTTTGTTAATTGAATATTGATCACATACGCCCGATGATGGCTGTAAATACATTGCGCAATGTGGATAATGTATTTTAAAAAACACACGGATATGGATATCCTAGTTTAGTACAAAGTCATACGAGTGGGTCACCCAGTGAGGATTGATGTATTGAATTGGTTTGTAAGACGTCCTCATTAACCTGGCTGACATCCTTTCATCCGCTGCAGTTAAAAACTACTTTTAATTCATCACTCACGGTAGAGATACGTCTATAAATATATTTTCTTTTTCTTTACTTATGTTTCTTTTGATCTAAAGAACTGATGTAATGAATATGCATACACCTGGGTTCCCCCTCACAGTAATATGATTGGCTGGTGTCAGGCATTAATACAGACTGATGTGGGGGTACATTGCCTACGCCTATTGCCTACGCCTATTGCCTACGCCTATTGCCTACGCTTATTGCCTACGACTACGACGGGTACCAGTCCATTACGGCTATCTGCTAGATTGTCCTATCCGGGTACCGTGATCAAAACCACTTAGCTACTTCGAACAAATATATCCCTTTCCGGGACATAACAACTCCCAAGCAGGGCATTGACTGAAAATAAAAAATAAACTTCCATTTAAAATATTAAGTTTTAAAGTCGATGTGTTGAAATAATTCATATTTGACTAAAAGCCATTAAAATTAAGGTTAATGTTAAGGCAATGAATGGTTTCAGTTTTAAACATTATTTAACATATTTAAATTTGAAAACAACGAATACACTTTTCTCTCTTCCTTCTGTTTTATAGGGTGTCGGTCATTCAACATCATGTCCATTATTGCTATCGATGCAAATTTCGGTTCTCTCATATTTTTTAATTAGATCTTGACTGGATTTGAAAATGTCTATTAGAAAACTATATGAAATAATATGTGAAATAAATCAAACAGATTTAAAATATCTTTATTCTTACGAAAGTTATTATATTTTAAGATTTGGTATCCATTTTGCTAGCCATTGCTCTTTGCCATTGCTTAGAGTGCAAGCTTCAGTAAAAAAAAACGTTCGTTTAGGACCTGCAAGCCGTCACAATTTGACGCAACATAGTTTTCTTTACATCAGAATAATCTGCGATACCTACATGGTTACTAGATCTATTTATCTATATAAGAGTTCTGAGTATAGGTAAATATCATCATTTTAAATCATTCATTATAAATAAAAAATAAATTATTTCTCTTATAGTGTCAACACATTAAGGTACTTGTAAAATCTACAATACATATGTAGCTTTGCATTCATCTACTTACTTTGTGCAATTATGTATCAATGCAAAATAGTCCATAATATAAAATTAGGATAATCATCTTTGTTTATCACTGTAGAGAGAAGATTAATCTGCACATCTCGCAAGCCATGACTATTATGAACTTCACTGGGAATCTTTCGTTATGTAAATAATTTAAGCGATGGTGAGCAAATAAGTATGAAAGGGCATTGTTAGTGAATTCTAACGTGCCCAGATCAAAGTGTACATTCTTGTGCCAGACTTGGTTCAGGTCGTAAATATTTATTTGATTATTATTGACCTTGATTATATTTGAAATATTTCGATGAGACATAGAATGGAAAGTGAGGTCGATGCTGTGCACAACCCTCTGCTATATTCCAGTAAATCTGGAGATGATTTACTTGAAAAAAAAGCAGCTCACCACACACTTGAAAAGATATTTACTATACGTTAAATTTGGCTGAAGTTCACACTAGAGAAGCACTTATCTCTTGCGATGCTACCAAGTTAAACACACGCGCGCACACGCACTCACTAACGCCCGCACACGCGCAAAATTGCATCTCATCTCAATATATGTACACATTTATGAGGGTTAGCGTACCATTTTTGATAGGGTAGGTTGTGTTGCAGGAAGTGCGCATGCCCAGACATTGTCTGTTTAAATAATGCTGATGTCAGCTTCAGAAATGACTTAAAATGCAGGAACATGTCTCGAGGGTAAAGAGGAAAGCGGATACAGCATACAGGTACTCAAAAGTGACTGTCGTTAAGTTGTAAGTCTAATGTGAGAGAATAGTGGAGAGTATGCAGACATATTGAAGGCATTGGTTTTTGAGGTTCATGCAGTTTTTTTACAGTGATGTTCATCCTGTACAAGGCTCAGGAGTCACTCGAGTTAGAGTTTATGTGGATATATGTGGAAGATAATGGTTAACCCTAGACTTGAACAGGTTTAGATTGTAGTGATCGAGCAGTCGGTTCCACAAAACAGTGGTTCGTGGCAAGAAGCTGCTCGAGTGGAATTTACTTCTCACCATTGGAATAGGAATAGAGTGAGGTTGGTTCGCTACAATGGGCGTGGCATGGCGGCTCATGAAGCTGTGACGGTTAGAACTGGTGGAATGGAAATAGCGATATAGCAATGAAAGGCTTGCGACGTTTCGTCTCTAAGAAAGAGGTTGTAAAATAGAAAATATTTTGTCATCCACAAGGACGCGGGGACACTTTTGGACTCAATTGAGGCTAGAAATTGAGAATTGGGCAGTTCCTGTCCAAATATGGCAACTGCGTTCTGTTTTCACCTCTTGATCTAGCTCTTGTAAAGGATACTAGAAGGAGTCCCGGTGTTTACTCGAGCGGTATATGGAACCGTTTTTCCAGCAACTTTAGCGATGTATCGTATGAACGAGTTCAACTTTAGGTTTGGGTTGAGTTCACGTCCCAATAAGCTCCCAAGGCATGTGTCAACGAACATCCATTCATCGTGACTGGTGATAGTTCAGGGTCAGATCGGCGATGATGGAATGCAACGAGTTTGGTTTTCGCGGCATTGAATTTAACCAGCCAGTTTTCCTACACAACTCGGTCAGAGGAGAGATTAACTGCCCATCTCTGACTGTCTAGAGTTTTGGAGGTGTATCCATATACCTTTGTGTCATCACCATAAATATTCACAAATGATTAAAGTATATTAAAGATCCTGCTTCAAAATCAACTGACACAAGTTCAGAGTTTGTAAAGGTCATTTATGAATATGCAGTGAGCATATTCATCAAGATATCTAATGTATTGGTTTTACCTTTAACAGAAGATTCCTCATTCTCTGATATCCCATTAATGCTGAATTCCCAGAATACACACAAAATGCCTTCTGTTTACAAAGAGATATTTTAAAATTGCTACTCGAATACTAAGTGCTATCAGTGACTATAACTTGCCCTGTGTCGAGCAAAGTACTGGTGATTGGCATCTGTCAAGGTTGACTATGGAAATAACAGCCTTTTCTGTTACTACCTTTGTATATAAGAGGTTAATGAAGAAATACTATGACCAAATGTTCACGCACCCATTTTCTGTCTTGTGAGAAGACATTTAATTTTATACCGTCGTAATGTTGCGTCCCTGTGTCTTTTCTATAAATACTTTCATGTTAATTGTTCTGATGAACTTTCCTCTATGGTACCTAGGCTTTTAGAAATTTAAGCGCAGTACTAGATTGCCAAGAAGGCCTCATCATTTTGCTGTTGAAATGGCTGCTAGCTGTAACCGTAAGTTCTATGTTAACAGTTTCTTTTATTTCACTTCTCACTTGTGGAACTCTCTTCTGACTTCTTGCTTCCCAATCAACTTTGATCTTCAAAAATTTAAATGCAATCTCAGTCTTTATCTTCTGTCTTCTTAATTTTGGTTCTTTTATCGTTTTTCTCCTTAATAGTATATATTTTCTCTAACACTCAGTAACTCCATGCGTCTTAGTGGCTTTACTGACTTTCTTGGAGAAAAATGATTTTAAAAATCTCGTCTTGTAGATATTTACTAAGTTTAACTTAGTTTGGCACAAGGCCACAACAGTTGGGAACTCACTAAGGCTCAAGCTCACTACATTAACAACAATAAGTAAGACGAATTTGTTAATCATCTAAGGAAGATAAATTGAGTATATTTGCTAAACTTGAGTCTGACAAAAGATCACAATTGTAGAATCAAACTCATTGTTCCAGTCAGAGAATCGAACGCATTATTTCTTTACGGCAGGAGACTTTCGCTGCTTTAGGTTTATAGACAAATCCTATATGCAGATCTTACTCGAGGGTACTTGTAAAATCTATGACAGTATGTCATAGTGTTATTGCCTTTATTCATAACCTGTGGCGATTACAAGAACACTGACTACAGTAACGAAGGTGTCTTTAGGGGCGTTTCGCCAGCTGAGGTGTGAGTGTCCTGTCGACAAAAGTCAGCAGGTGAATTTCAATGTTGGAATTCGGGAATTGAAATTATTTCCCGTTGAAACCCCCGGGGAAAAAAGAGATATTTCCATTGCAGACTCTGCATCCTGGTGCGACAGAGACTAACTGAGAGATGAAAATCAATTATAGCTAGAAGCAGACAAGTAATACATTTCGAAATAATCCGCATTTTATTGTGCGTATGACAAACTTCGTTTTTCCAGTCGTCAGTCTTTCAAGCTGACTGGAATTGAATTTGATCAAAAGTAAAAGACGATATAAAATAATAAATCATCTAAATTAATTTAGATGTGAAAATCAGGCATGAAATTAATGCACCTTCAAAATGACCAAAGAAGAAAGTCCGTGTAATGTGTAGCAAAAAGCAACATACTGGGAACTGTAATAATAATAATTCGCAGTCAGCCGGGCAAAAAATACTGTGTACACAAACAAACATTTTTGTACAAAATTTGTAGAAATGGCAGCTATTTGACTTGAGGTATTTTCATTGTTTACATTCACACTAATTTCCTTTTCGTAATTATTATCACAATTTTTTGGTTGTTCTTCAGGTATCTCTCTGTCCGGGTATACTTCAGAGAACTTCGGAGTGAACCCTAATCATCTATGGGGCCAGATTGTACTCGTTCTGTGTCCATGTCCAGAGATATCTCGCTTTGTTTTTTCTAAGTAACTCTCAGTTATTGCTGACTCAGATTCCATTGTCTGAATCTACTACCCAGCCCAGGGATTGATCTCACAATTACTATGCCGATAAATTCAGGGAAAGAGGAAGTAAAGAGAAAAAGGGAATAGAGAAGTGAAGCGAAAGTGGAAGTAGAGAATGAAAGGAAAGAAGACGTAGCGAAGGAAAGGGAAAGAGGAAGTAGAGAAGTGGAGGGGGGAAGGAAGTAGAGAAGGGAAAGAGGAAGTAGAAAAGGGAAGAGAAAGAGGAAGTAGAAAAGGGAAAGGAAAGAGGAAGTAGAGAGGTGAAGTGGGGAAAGGAAGTAGAGAACGGAAAGGGGAAGTAGAAACGGGAAGAGAAAGAGGAAGTAGAGAAAGGAAGGGAAAGAGGAAGTAGAGATGTGAAGGGGGGAAAGGAAGTAGAGAAGGGAAAGGGGAAGTAGATAAGGGAAAGGAAAGAGGAAGTAGAGAGGTGAAGCGGGGAAAGGAAGTAGAGAACGGAAAGGGGAAGTAGAAACGGGAAGAGAAAGAGGAAGTAGAGAAAGGAAGGGAAAGAGGAAGTAGAGATGTGAAGGGGGGAAAGGAAGTAGAGAAGGGAAAGGGGAAGTAGATAAGGGAAAGGAAAGAGGAAGTAGAGAGGTGAAGCGGGGAAAGGAAGTAGAGAAGGGAAAGGGGAAGTAGAAACGGGAAGGGAAAGGGGAAGTAGATAAGGGAAGAGAAAGAGGAAGTAGAGATGTGAAGGGGAGAAAGGAAGTAGAGAAGGGAAAGAGGCGGTAGAGAAGAGAAGAGAAAATGGGAGAAAAGGGAAGGCAAGATGAAGAAGAGAAAAAATAGAGATGTAGAAATTCTGAGTCACTAAAATGGCATCGTGGTTTCTCTGAAGATCAGACCAAATTCGTATGACGCATACTCTCGAAGACACTGATCAATTGAAATCACTGTAAAGAAGAGAAGTTTCTACACGTCTTTGGTCAATTACAAACACACATTTTTCATCTGAAAGAATTTATTTCGTATATTAAAAACAACGATGGGAACACAAATTAAAATCGTCTCCGGTTTACATTTACAAAGAATCTGCATAGCAACCCGACTTCATGAATTTAAGCGCAGTCTTAGATTGACCGTTAAGTCACATAACTTCACCGTTGAAATTATTCGTTTTAACCGCAAGTTCTATGTTAATAATTTCTTCTCGCGCACTTCTCGTTTGTGGAAATTTCTCCCAGCTTCTTACTTTCCTGTCTACTACTATCATCAAAACTTTGAAAGTAATGTCACTTACCACCTTCTGTCTCCTTGAAACCTTTTTTTTTATTGTCCTCTTTGTTTCTTTCATTCTCAATAACGCCCTTGCATCTCATTCTGGTTTTTATCGCTTTGCTTGAGGTGAAATGATTAAACAAGAGAAAAGATAAGAAACAATCTGAATCTTAATAAATTTATCTTTCTATCCTTATTTACTAACCTTAATTTAGTCTGGCACTAGGTCACACTTGCGGAGGCCACTCAATGAAGATGAAATTCAGGAGTAATAATAGTGTGTGGGGTTAGATTGCTTACTATTGCTGCAAAGTGAGAGGCTCAAAGCAGTATGAATGGGTAGATACTGAATAGTCTAAGATATTGAGTCAGATTTGTGGAAACTGTCCGGCCGATAACTTTTCAGCATCTCCTCGTATATACCTCCATATGTATGTTTGTGTTTATGTGTATATGGAGATGGTCCGAAAGTTTCCTTACAAGAATGTAAAACAAAATCAGTTTTTTTTTGTTCATGTTTACAATTACCTGGCTTAACTTCGTGTGGCGCATTACAGTGTGGCACCCAGTAAGGATCGAAATCACTACGCTTGCTTTAGTAGATTTACTTATCATTGTTCTGCCTAAGGCGCTTTACATTTTATTTTTCATGTCTTTGAAACTATCATGGATATTAAGAAATGTTTTCTGCATCAATTTTGATTTAATGAAAATTAATTTGGTTGGTTGAATTTGTTTAGCGGCATAACAACGTCTACGGATTATTTAATGCCGAAATCTAAATATTTTCAAGACAATTTAATGACTTCACTTAAATATATTTTGGACGCAATTGTATGCCTTCAACTTACAGATAAAATGTATTGGTGGTCATATTGCTTGAAAATTGTACTGTTGATCATTTTACTATAAATATGCATTGTTTGTACTTTTTTATATAGATATGTAATTTCTTTACATAAAAATGTATATTTTATAGTGTTTTGTTTTTGTTTGAGGGAGTTCACTGTGTACCCATAGCTGGGACCCTAACAGGTGCTACCACCCAGAGTCGTGGTGGACCTGCGAACAATAGCAATTAAGAGGTGGTTCCATTTTCCTTAAAGTCTTCCGATCAGAGACCTTGCTGCCCGGTGTAGTTTATCGTCATACCCAGGACTTAATGAATATTAAAGTCCAAATTTTTGCTGTCTACCAACATTTTCTCTAAACACTATGCAATGGAGAAGAAGAGTATGAATTTTTCAATAGAGCTTTGAAAAACTGGACGATTGAAAGAAACTCTTTCGTTATATTTGAAATTGATAGATATCGAAAACCTACAATTCATTGTACTTTTTTAAAAATCGATTTCACCCCAAACAAGACGGTAAAGCCACTGAGACACAAGGGGTTACAGTAGATAGCAATTGACATTGCATTTAATTTTTTTTCAGAATAAAGTTGGCTGGAAAGTATGGAGCCGGAAGGTTGTTCCACAAGTGAGAATGCGAGAAAAGAAACTGTTAGCATAGAATTTACGGTTTAGTCTAGTACTCAGCTTAAAATCAAAGAGTCTAGTTACCATAGCGAAGCGTTTGTCGGAACAATTACCATGAAAGTTTTTATAGAAAAGGCACAGGGAGGCAACCTTAGAGCGGTGGGAAAGAGACTGAAGCCGAGTGGCCAGAACAGGGCCAATAATATTGCTGATTCTTGTTTGGATTTTATAAGGAGGCTCAAGGTAAATAGAGGAGCACCGGGCCAAATATGACAGCAATATTCTAAGCACGGACAAATGGTAGACTTATAGATATATAAAATACATAAAAATGTCTCAGCCGACAGAGTGAACCAACTTTCTTAGCATCTGACCTAGTAATGGTTTCAATATCGTCTTTCCTCTTCATGTCAGGTGAGAACATTAGCCCGACAAGGTGTACTGTGATGGGGGGGGGAGCAGAGATGGGGTCTCTCAGATAATTAAAAGAGAGTAATTAAATTTTGGAGACGGTGTATTAACAACAAAAATTGCAAAATCGGCATTAGTCTCGATAAGCTTAACCTCGTTTGGTAAAAGGTCATCAACTATTGGGAAATTGTTGAGTAGTAATGATTTCAAAGACGAGTTAATAATCTACTAGTGACATTGCAGTACCTACCGGGTGTACTATGAAAACATTTACTATTTTAGATGCATTTGCAAAATCTCTTTGGTTCGGTAAATTTAGTTTCATTGAACTCATTGAACTTATGATCGCCAGTAGAGAGATTTGTATTATTTTTGCTACCAGCTGTGGAACTGTATGCAATTCTACAAGTGTTGACAAGAATTACCTCATGACTCTCCTCTCCTCTCACACTTTGCTTCTGCCTTCTCATTCTGACTTACAATTTTCATTGTCTGTCCAAATTCTTTCTAAATGTTATGCAAACATAGATTAAGAATAGGAAATGCACAAATATTTTCGATGGAATACTATTTTTATTTTGCAATTTTATGTCTTTCCATTGCAACCTGCCTTTCAATCCTTTGATCATCGTCACTTGATACTCAGACAGAAAGTTTATCGTTCGTTCGTTTCCGCCCCTATCTTTTCTTTCTCACTCATTCACTCACTCACTCACTCAATCTATCTATCTATGTATGTATCTATCTATCTAATATTCTATTCATATCTATCTATCTATCTATCTATCTATCTATCTATCTATCTATCTATCTATCTATCTATCTATCCTTTCACCTGGTTTTCTTCACTTTTTAACTTTACTTATTATCTTTCCTACTTTTTCTCCTTCACGCTCCGCTTTTTCCATTTTCTTCTCTGCATTTTCCCAGTCCCTTACCATTTCATATTATGCAAATTTCCCGGCTAGAAAGCGTTTCCGTTTACGAAGAGCCATGCATTGAGCAAATACTACACTCTGATCCTCGATATAAAATCGTAATGGTTCTATATACAAACAAGCAAAATCTGGGATATCTTGATTAGTCTCCTTATCATTGTTGTGATTTTTCACATAATTCTGAGAATTTGTTCTTATGAAGCGACTCGACATTATCTTTTTTCCAGGCAAACGTCCGTCGTACTGAAGACGCTACAATCATTTACCGATCAAATGAAACACAACTGTTAATGTGAGAACTTCAAAAATTCATCAGATTTTGGAAACGGATAATAAATGATCGAAAACGCGTACATACAGACGCACACATACGCAAATGCATGCGAGCATGTACAAAAAGAGAAACGCACGCACAAAGAAACATAGACAATGACGCTGAGAGGGACACACACGCGCGCGTGCACACACACACACACACACACACACACACACACACACACACACACACACACACACAATTCAATTCTTTAAGGCAGGATTTTCTCCAATCATTTATGTAAAGCATTTGTGTCGCATTAAGCGAAAAAAATGGCGTGGAATGCAATCAGTAAAATATTTTATTAATCTTTTTGTTTTTGTTGAAAACTGCTGTTTTCTTTTGAACTGACAAAAATTTAGATACTTATTGAAATGAATATTTTACTTATATCAGACAAAGTATATCAAAGTGTCCAATTTCGTTCATTAAACACCAAATTGAAAATAATACTGACAAAATTCAGCCAAGTCTTACATTTGACAATTGTGAAGTTTGTGTGTGGTTGTGTGTGTGGGGTGTGTGTGTGGTGTGTGTGTGTGTGTGGGTGGGGGTGTATCTGTGTGCGGCTGGGTGTATGTGTGTGTGGTTGGGTATGTGTGTGAGGGTGTGATAGATAGATAGATCTGCATTTGTATCCTCGTATATTGGATAGAGTTATATGACTGTCTATTTGCAAATGTGCTCTACACACATACTTCATTCTATACACATAGTAACGTAGAACATTAAACGTTAACTTTTCTGCCACTACACTGTCGTACCGCATCTACTCGTCGGTTTGGGAGTGATGCTATCATTTTGCCCGAAGGATGGTAATCTTCGCGAGTATGAGTAGATAAGTAAATATTTAAATTTGTTTGTTACTAGTAATATTCAGCCTGTTGATATTAAGTACCATTATTACAGATTATTTGCGTTTAAGACGTTATTTTCCAGAAATAATATGGTCGAGCACTGTTTAGCGAAAAACAATCTGTTTCATATATATACATACATATGAACAAAAATTTAATCCCACTGAATTTATATATTGTTTTAAAAATGACAGAGTACATTCCTGTTTTTTTTCAACGAATCTCTCTGAAGTAGTGTTGGACAAAAAAAAGGTTCCTTTTAAAGAACGCGCTCCGTCATTTTAAAAACAATATATATATATGTGTGTGTGTGTGTGTGTGTGTGTGTGTGTGTGTATTTCTAAAGAGTTAATGAAGTTTTGTTTTTATACGAGATATTTTTATTGCTAAAATCGTTATTTTCAGTGAATATCCACATTTGATTAAAACGTCCCGTTTTTTAGACTGTGTTTATTTGCGTACCGACCTGAACATTCGAGATAACTTAATGAAGTAAATGTGTCCTTGGGAAGGATTAGAACCCGCATCCCACTTTTGATGAAGAACCACCTTCTGATTCGGTTATTGAGATCCTCAAAGCCAGGTACAATCCATCAAAGACAAAGATCGAAATAAGACATAGGAAGCGGACAAGACCATCACAAGCGTAAGTTGATATACATTTTGGCATTAATCTGAAGGAAGGATGATAAAATAATCGATATGCATGTCTTTCGATGAAGAAAAAAAAAGAGATTGAAACAAGTATCGATTAATTTTCTGATATCAATGCCTTCAGCAAGTGAATCTATTTTAATTGAAAGGGATTGCACAGTATCGCCATCCTTTTCTTTCCTTGGCAAATCATTTGATAATTGTAGGGGCTTTTATTTGAAAATGATTGGTTTGGGAAGATTAGGAATTTTCTTTAATTTTCATAAATCTTTTATGATTTTTTACTTTATTTCGCTAAAAATGTTTTATTATTTTATCACGTCTTTTTCTCTTGATTATAACAACTTTCTAGGTCGAATACTCCTCGACCTTTAAAGTAAGTGACGTAAAATAAGAATAAAAATATACATTCCAACAAGACTTAAACGTGCATCACAGAAGCTCTTCATTCATGAAGAACGTCTTAAACAATTCGGCTATCGAATCTTATGTCTATGTAGCGTTATGTTAGTAATTTAAGAATACGAAACTAAATATTTCATACGTAAAGTTATTTTTTATTCACTTTTGAACTCCGCCAAATTAATGTCAACCGTTGAGGGTATGCGGTTTCATGGACTTCGAACATTCGATCTTCTTGCGAAAATATTAAAAGTGAGTAAATAAATAATCACTAAAATAGCCGCTGATTCTTCAGTCAAAACCAGTCAATTTACTATTCGCAATTTGCCTAAATTTCTCACTAACCTGGCCCTGGAAATGCTGACTCGTAGATAAAATCTGATGAACTTTGTCCTTTTATTTTTGTATTGCTTGTCACCTATCAAAAAAAAATTATATCGAAGAGATTTAATGAAATAAGAGAAAGACAAGATTCACTTGTTATACAACAAATGGATGGATGCATCAGTTTGTTTGAATATAAATTCCATGATTTATGTTTTCCGTTAGATCCCAAAATTAGACATAAAACATACTTTCTGCGTTGGGCTTATTTCTACTTCGTCAATCCTTAAATTATTCACACTGTTGACAGTATTTACATGATACCAACGAGAGATCTTTCACAGGGCTCAATTTTTAACTATAAATTAGTATTTAAATTAGTGTCGAATATTTCTTAACCTTTAATATATTACATTCTTGTAATTTTCATAAATGTTATGGTTTCCACAGACTTTAAAGAATAAACATTTTATAAGACTAACGTACCCTATAAAAATATATACTGCTTAAGTGAGAAGTATTTATTATCAGTGAGCCTTATTTATTTTATTTTTCTTAAATGAGCCACACACACATACACACACACACACACACATATATATATATGTATGTATTAATTAATTCACTCAAAGCAAAGCGATAATGCCACTATGACACAATGGGCTACTGCTACTGGGAGGAAAAGAGAATGAGAAAACTTTACAAGGAACCGGAACAAGGAATAAACCTGTACTCCTGTACAAAAGACCGAAGAGGAATATGAACCAAAGAATAGGGAAACTTATCTACCTCTATGAAATATTCAAAGGATTTCTGAAAAGTTCTTGTTCTTCATCCTGGGGTTGTCTTTTCTCACTCCCGAAATTCGGATATTTAGCTACTGAAATGCTGATTTACAGAATGGAACAGAGATAGATAGATAAATAGATAGAGAGCGAGTGATTGAATGTGTGTGTGTGTGCGTTTACGCGTAAGTTTAAATATGCGTGTGTGTGAGTGAGAGAGAGAGAGAAAGAAAGAAAGAAAGAAAGAAAGAAAGAAAGAGAGAGAGAGAGAGAGAGAAAGAGAAAGGCGAATTCAATTCATAGACATGTGCTTCGGTGCTGAAACAATCTCCAAGAAGCTCTTAAAATATGTTTTCTTATTTAGATTTTGGAAAGTAAGTTAATCTGAAAACTTCTCAACCCGACCATTTATATATTCGTACAAAGTTCTATCTGCCGATCCAATGTGATATCGGAACGTTCCCAGACAAAACCTAAGTACACTATTAGTCTTTCATCTAAATACTCTTGCAAAAGGTATAACTCGACCTCATCTCAATAGCAAAGAAAACTGCGCAGTAGGGTCAGATTTGAGGCTTCGGAAAGAGTTGGATGAGTCTAATGGTGATTATGAAGGTGTTTGGAGTGATCACTAGTGATGGCGATGCTATGCCGCCATTCATCTTCCCACAGGACCACCGATTCGACACGGAAGCCTACATCAAGTGCCTTGAGATGATAGTGCTGCGCTGGGTGAAGAGGGTGGCTGCTGGAAGAACCGATGTTTGGCAAGAGAACTCTGCACCAGCCATACAAGCTGGAGAGCCCAGTCATGGCTGTCAGACAATTTCTGCAGCTACATCACCACTTACATCTGGCTACTTAACTCCCCAGACTGCAAACCTCCATGATTATTATGTGTGGGGCGCAGTTGAGCGACTAAGCAACAAAACCTTTGGTAACACCAAACAGGAACTGAAAGCAAGGATTATGGCAGCTTTCACCAACTTAAAGAAGGAGACCGTCCAAAAGAGTTGCAGGAGATTCTAAAGTCGTCTGGAGACTGTGGTTCAAGCCAAGTATTTCAAGCTCTTTTCGTGTGATTTTAGTAAACATATCTGTTAAAATGAGATGTCAATGTTATTTTCATTTTTTGTAATTTAGACGATAATTTATCCATCGCATCTTATATATATATATATATATATATATATATATATATATATATATACACACTGTACTTTTAATTGTGTCACTGGTCGATATTCTTTATTTGGAAAGAGAGACGTGTCACAACCGACGGAGACGCTTTTTTTTTCTTTGTTGGTCCCTTTCGGGATAGACGACATGATTGACAACCGACTAATTTCTTTGACTGCATCTCTTCTATCAGTTGCCACTTTCCTATGAAGAAGTTATTGATAGAAGTGATGAAATCTATTCCAGAAAAAATACTTTCTTTGTTGATCACAAACTAAATCTGGCTTTTGTAACAGAAGCAATTGTTTTATTGCTTCTTGGTTCTTCTTATCACTTTCTTCTTCACGTTCTTTGGATGCTAGAAAAAAATTACTGAAGACTTCGGTCTCTCGCTTTATTTATATTGCTTGTATTTTGCCAATCTCGATTATAAATCTCGCAACTTTCACAGTATTTCCCTCATATGTTTCAAGCTTGTCGACTTTTATTTCCTGCTGGGGATTTTATTTTAACTTGGCTTATATCTGATCATTGTATTCAAGCAGGTAGTGTCTTTCTAATATATTGTCGTTGTTGTATCATAAAATATCCACAAGTAAAATGACCTTGAGTTCAATCCTATATCGTGTGGAGATAGACCAATATGCAAATCGGTCTATCCAATACTTATAAGATTTTTGTGTGAACAGATGTTATTTACTCACCTCTCCACGCTGGACACAAGATGTGGCACAAGGTCTTTTTGATGTGGAGTTGCCTTCGACTAATACAAAAATTGTCCAGACCCTGCGATCACTGTCACGCTGGCATCGATAGTCATCCTCTTTTTTTACCGCAGGGTTCGAATTAACGATACTATGTATCTTCTTTGTAAAATGACAAGAACAGATACTCTATGCATTGAACTGAGTTTATTTAATAATTACATTTTCTTTAAAAAAAATCATATTTTATGATGATGTAAGCTCTTTTGTGATCATAGCCTAAGAATGATGGATTAGATAAAATTTTCAATTTGTTCAGATCTAGTTATTATCTTTATGCTAACATTGAATTTTGAATAAACAATCCAATTGTTTACGTAACTTTTGGAGTGAATCATATTTAGCGAAATACTTGAGTTAAAAATATGAATTTGTTTAAATACTTAATTTAGCTAAGAACACCAATTATCTATAACATTTTGTATTTTTATAAACATTCCTTGATGAATTCAGTTACATTTATTGTCAATATATATGGCAGTTCAAGAAAGACATTTGGGTCACTAACACAAAAAAAGAGAATGTCTCATATCGAGAATATTTAACATCGAAAAACATAAAGGGAAAAAAAAATTAATTTTTGATAATATGTGGAAATCTCCACCCTTTGCCTGATGACGGTCGCGAGACCAGAAACACGTGTAGCAAAATTATGGAAAATAAAGCATAATATTTTTAAAAAAATCCACATTACAACCAAAAATGTTTGCGGTTTCTCTCTTCTTTTTAATATACACACTTTTCTCTTGTTGGAACCTCTATAACCTCTTCCTCTTTTAGTTTAAAATCACCCCACCTGAAAATCAATATTCATGCCAATAGTTGGGTGCAACTGAGATATCCCCGAATGGAGGGTTAGCAAATTGAAGGGGAGTGAAAATGAAAAGGGCCGTATTTGCATTCTCAATCTTGTTTCAGTCTCACGCGCAGCAGCAGTTGAAGAGGCGCCTACCCAATAAACTCTAGGATAACACAATCGACCCATGCGACATTGACTAACATATGAATTGACATATATAAACAGTGGAGCCAAAACACAACACACGTCCTGAAGATTGCGTTGATGCAAGAAACGGAGTCGCCGCTTGGTTTTAACCTCAGTGTTCACTTTTATATATATGATGAATGTTTCAATGTTAAAGAATGAATTAAGTCAAATTGCAACACACACACACACACACACACACACACACACACACACACACACACACACACACACACACACACACACACACACACACACACACACGGCATACGCAACACATACGCACATTACTGATAAGAAGCATGAGACAAAACCGCTCAGATATGTATTCTATAAGCTCCAATGTAATCTTTGCATTTTAATATGCTTTTTCGTGCCAGCCTTTCACTGGTGTGTGTAAATTTTCTCAATGCCTTTAGTGCATTAACGTTAATATCACCTGTTGTTACGATTTCACTAATAATTAACGATGTGGCATGATTTTTTTTAACGGGAGAAACATCTGCACAGAAAAGTTCCTGTCTACAAGTCCCCGATTCTTTTGGTTGAATTGTGTCGTTGCAGTAAAATTCTTTGCTAAACAAACGACAAAGAGCACACGATGAAAATTACATATGGTGCGGATTTATACAAGTTATAAAAGGCTATTCTCTTTTTATTTCTGTTTGTAGAGAAAATAATTTTAGTCAAATGACTCATGAATAACAAAATCAAGTTCCATTTACAATTGTCTTTTTCGATCAATAACAATCACAGAAATAAAGAAAATCATCATTATTTTTGTAATCTGTCAGAAACTTGTTAAATATTTAGTATGACCAGAATAGTCAATAAAATTTATTAAAACAGATGACAGTCAAAATTTTAAAACAGGCAAATAATTCACTTTTACACTTGTGATTTATGTTGTCTAAATAGGTAGCCAAAAAACGAGGTGTCACTTTAAAGAATATTCTATCTATCTATCTATCTATCTATCTATCTATCTATCTATCTATCTATCTATCTATCTATCTATCTCTGCTCATTATCTATCTATCTATCTATCTATCTATCGTGATGGTTTTTGTAATGCATATACCTATTGTGTGTACCTATAAAAGACCAATAAATATGTAAAATATGCTGAAATATATGTATGCATTTATGTATACTCACACACACGCACGCACACGTACACACACACATACACATATAGTTTAGTTTAGATACTACCTATAATATAATTTATATTTACACACAAATATATATATATTAAAAATAAAATAATGTTACAAATATAGCCGAACGCATTTCTTATAACATACAAAACGCGAAAATTTACAGTGCATTATAATAAAAGCAAAAACCTGTTACGTCCTGCGCAGATATGAATGTTTGCAATGTTTATGTGGGGGACTGCATAAAAGAAAGGATTTCCCGCTGTTACCATTAGACAAAAACTAAAATGCAGGAATTTGAAAGCTGATTTCTAAAGATAGATTCACATCTCTAGAAAGATGAGTGCAACAAAATCTTTCTGTCCTGTATTTAACCGGAGTAAGATTAAGTTCATAATAATCAATTAGGCTGGTAACACACACACACACACACACACACACACACACACACACACACACACACACACACACACACACACACCAAATAAACAAATTTCTCCGATGATTAATCCGTTTTTCTTTTTTGTTCAAAAAATTCTAGTCAAACAGAGAAGAATTTTACATTCGTGACAGAAAAGAAAAAAAGATGAAAAATATTCCATTTTCGATTCTATCAATCCAAACAAATAGTGCGCTTTGATTTCGTAAATCCGACTTGATTCATCTCGAATATTTATCTGAGCTGTACTTCTTATTGACCTGATTGTGGTAGAAGGCAATTCCTTACCTACATAGACATATAATCTTTGTCTATTTCTTAGTGCCCGACTGGACATGAGCGCTTTATCCTGCTTTGGACGGTAAGGACGCGCCTTTCATTTTATATTTTGTCTTCAACCTCAGCTTTCAAAGGTTGCTACTTTGGAAGGAAATAATTCCAAAAATAAAATGCAAGCCACTTTCCGTTGTTATTTGTATTCTTTGTATGACTGCACATGTTTGCATCTACCTTCTTTTTTTACAGAAATACACGTACAGGTGCAAGTTATTGAGTGCATAGTTACATAGGAATATAAATGTACATTCCGATATACGTATGTATATTCAATTTGTACATATATATGGGAATATAGACATTTCAATCTTCGACCAATAACTTCACATGTGCTCATGTTTCCAAGTGCACCACATCACACACACACACACACACACACACACACACACACACACACACATATATATATATATATATGTACCTCTAAAGAATCGCTAAAAGATGAGCATACATGATAAAAAATGATCCAAAATTAATAAAGAAAGTTTTATCGTTTTTTTATTTTTTTTTTATTTTTTATTATTATTAAATTATATCTTTTGTTCCTTTTTAGAACGTTCAACATCTTGTTTACTTCCGTCAGCGGGGTACCATAAGTTAGTATATTGGTTATCTTAAATTAGTATAGGAAATTTTAGCGTCTTTTTAGCGGTGAAAAAAAAAACATTGATTTGGAAATTTTTACAAAAATCAAATAATCGTCAGATTATAAAACTTTCCGGACTGTATGAATTTATTTTTAAAAAGTTTCTCTTTTAGAAAATCTTGGAAAAAATTTCACATTTTTTTTTATACTTATTTAATTTTATGAAATCTCGAGAAATTCATTTTTGTACCGCTTAATGTTTATATCAGTTTTCAACAGAACTTCGAGAATTGAAATCATTTTTTTTTGTCAACTCGGATCACCAGTTACCGAAAATCTGGTCTGAATTGCAAAATAAAAAAAATGCGATAAAACTAAGAAATTATTTAATAGAAAATATTTTAATTGCTGAAAATGAAATTATGAATTAGATATATTATGGAAACGATTAAGAAAAACTATTAATTAATTTTTACAAGATTTGTTTTCATTTTTTTAAAATTTTAATTAGAATAATTTATAAAGTTTTAAATTAATTTATACAATGTAGGTGATATCGTTGTTAAGTAAAAATTATATATATTAATGATAAATGGAAAATTTTGCTACAATTCATCGACCACCAGTATTTTAAAAATAATTTTGAATTTATTTTTGTGTGTATAAACGTGTCGATTTTTGTAAATACGGGCGTCTATACATGATAAGAGCGGTAACTAGAGTAAATTTAAAGCCAAATTACCTAAACTTCAATAAAACATTAGATTACGGGGAATATTTTCTTAAATTTTAGAGCCTGTTTGAGATGGGATGAAAAGGGAGATTCGAATTCTGGGTGTGCAGTAAACCAATCTAGAAGAAATGCAGGATGCCATTATGGACCCAAATTTCGAAAGAGGGATTCCAGAATATTGTCAAATCGATAATAAAAAGAATTGAGACGCTTCTAAAGGCATCCAGCCTGATAGTCAAGTTGTAGAAGAGTATACCTAATCAAATGACCAGTGAGTTTTTATATTGATTAACGTATGATATAAATATTTACGGGGCCAGAGTGTTCAACGTGCTCATAGAAATCGAATTGCATGGTTACTGTTATTTTCAGACCTTAATCCGATCTTCAGCGCAATATATTTATATAGAGTGGGCGCGATGACTAAATTGTCGTCTAAATGACGCAAAAGTAGAAATAACACGGGATTTTAACAGATATATTTACCAATATTACACAAAAATATCTTGAAATACTAAAGGGTAAATTTGTTCAATAAAATCGCCATTGGCTTCAACCACGGTCTGCTGACGATTTCGGAATCTCTTGCAACTCTTCTAGACGGTCTCCTTGTTTAAGTTGGTGAATGCTGCCATAATCCTTGCCTTCAGTTCATCTTTAGTATTACAACGAGTTTTGTTGATCTCTCGCTCAAGTGCGCCCCACACATAATAATCAATGGGGTTTAAGTCTGTGGAGTTAGTTGGCCAGATATAAATTGTGATGCGATTGCAGAAATTGTCTGACAGGCATGACCGGGTTCTCCAGCTTGTGCGGCATGGTGCAGAGTCCATTTGCCAGGCATAGTGTCTTCCAGTAGCAACCTTCTTGACCCAGTGGAGCACTACCTCCTGAAACACTTGATGAATACCTCAGTGTTGAGTCTGTGGCTCTCACCAACAAATTCAGGAGTTCTTGTAATATCAGAACGATCAGAGTGAGTTTTGCGAGCAGTCGTACCTTCGTAAGCACCATCAGGCTCATCTAACTCTTTCCGAATACTCTGCACTATCCTCAGATGGACACCCCAAAACACTGAAATGTTCGTATTGGAGCTTCCGTCGAGGATGCCAACAGTACAGCATGCCATTTCCAAATTTTTGGCGGTGTAAATTGCGTCATGGTGGTCTTTTTGTCACAGACGGGGCTCAACTTACCCTACTATGCTGCAAGGATGACAAAATAAAAAAACAAACAATGCGCATGCGCGAAATTAAAAATATTAAATGGCGACAAGTTACCCATCGCCCATATATATATATATATATATATATATATATATATATATATATATATATATATATATATATATATATATATATATATTTGTGTGTGTGTGTGTGTATTTAGACAGATAATTATTTATTATAAAAAATTTAAAACCTCTAACCTTATAGTTAAAAATAATAATTAGCCTCCTAGAACAAAATTAAATAGGGCAAATATTATTTACGAATTTAAATGCCAATTAAGGAATTGTATTCCTCATCAATCAAAATTCGTAAATAATTATATAGGCCATACTACAACATGTTTGACACGCAGACTAACTCTACATCTATCTGACAATAGCTCAATTAGATCTCATTTAAATATTCATGGAGACCTACCGGACACTATTCGTAAAATACTTGTTGACAACACAAATATAATAGCATCATCTACATGCAAAAAAGGCTAAAAAAATGGAAGCCTTATTAATAAAAACAAACAAACCAACACTTAATAATATTAACTTTGAACATGGACATAATATCTTGCCAGTGTTTTGAAAGCAAAAAATGAAAACATTTTTATAAAACATACATACAACAAACTATTTCTAATTTTAACAGTTAAAATATAATCCTTGAAAATGGCTAAATGTATAGCCGAAAGCGCTCGGATAAAAAGAACATTCGGACAGTTTTTATATAATTTATCATCCGAAAAGAAAAAAAAATTAGATCGCATGAGAAATTGTATAAAAAACTAAATAAAAGCACCTTGTCTGTCGTTTTTAATGAAATGTGCACACACACACACACACACACACACACACACACACACACACACACACACACATATATATATATATATAATTCATAAATATTATACAAAGTTACAAAAATTTACATAATAGTTTTGTTTTTAAATAAAGATTAAATGGAACAAGGGAAATAAGCTACTGGACAAAAGTTAAGGAACAATCTTCTTAGTACTTGATTGTGAACAAAATATCAACAAAATTTAATATTTGGTAAACATCCCCTTATTTTCAATGACATCTCTGCATCGTCGACCACATGATCTAATTAATTTCTTTCAAAAATCAGCAGTAATTCCCTCCCATTCGTCTTTCAATAACTCCCATAGGTGATCCTGGGTTTTCGGGTTTCTTTTCTGAGCTGTTCTACAGCGTACGTAAGTTTTGTCCTCAGAACCAAATATAGTAAACTTGGACTCGTCACTGAAATGAACTGTATCCCATTGTGCGTCAGTCCAAACAACATGTTCTATCACATATTCCAGGTGTGCCCTTTGGTTTCGCTTTGAAATGAGAGGCTTCGAAGCTGGAATACCGGCATGCAATCCTGCATTGTTTAACCTGCGAGCAGCCGTTTTCCTTCAGATCTTATTATCTGTCTCTTCATTAAATTTATGGGCAATTGATGTAGCAGTTTCAAAACGGTTTTTTGTAGATATTCTAACAATACTTCGATCTTCTCTTTGCGATGTTTTTGGAGGTCTGCCGGTTTTTGGTTTTGCATCTAACGTTTTATCGGTTTTATACCTGCTAATTACACGATGAACGACACTTTTAGACCTATGAACAATATCAGAAATTTCTGAAATTGACTTTTTTCTTGATAGTTAGCGATAATGAGTTTTTTTTCTTCAAAAGAGAGCGTTTTGTGTGTAGAATTTGCCATATTGCTTAAAAATAAAGTTCTAATGATAAATGAACTTTTACTTATTGTTGAAAAGCTCCATCGAGTTTTTCAACAATGTAAAATTATTAACATCGTTCCTTAAGTAGCTTATTTCCCTTGTTCCATTTAATCTTTATTTAAAAAAAAACTATTATGTAAATTTTTGTAACTTTGTATAATATTTATGCATTAGACCCTAATCTTTATTCAGTAAAAATTTCATTGCTCATCATGCATTACTTTTTAAGTAATACACATATTTATGTCTTTGTTGTTTCCGTTCCTTATATTATGACCGCTACTGTATATATATATATATATATATATATATATATATATATATATATATATATATATATATATATATATATATATATAAACTATCGTTCTTTTTTTAGTCAATTCACGTTTTGTCACAAATTATCAAGTTCGCATGAACCACAATTACTTTTCTGTTTTGAGCCAATCCTCGTAGGGTAATATTTTTGTCGACCATGAGTTGGGTGTATGATTCTCATTGGATGAGCCATATTTATGTTGCTGTATAAAAACGGAGGTTAAACGCCATAAGCAACTACTGCAGTATTTTTGTCACTTTACAGGTCACTGTTTTTCTTTTCCAACATTTCTGAATGGTAGTCACACAAATGCAGTCTGGCTGGAAATGCTCAATTATCAAAATCCTTCTTATCAGGTAGGTTGATTAATGGCTTGTCCTCTGAAGCCCATGAGATCAATGTAGGTGTATCCCAAGTCTCTCCTTGTTCTAAAAAATCTGTCTAAAAATAGTCATTAATAAATATATATGCAGAGGATACCAGAGTTTATTGGAGCACCAACGCCTGGCGAATCATACCTGGGCTGGAGCTGCTCAATCCCCACGTTCTGAAAGAATTCAAAAGCGTTCACACAGCCTTCTACGGAAATGTTTTTAGACTCTAGCCGCTCTGTTGCTATTTCCATGACAAATATCCAGACGATCTACATTTCTTGGTTCTATGACAGTTCAGACTTTCATAGATCGGACTCCACCATGCAACGTACACGGGTAGGAAACATTCTCATTCAGTTCGTATTCCATTGGTAAGGAAGAAATGCCACTTGTTGAGATCAATAAAACATCCTTCGTCGCCACTGTTGAGATGTTGAGTGTTTCCACGTGAGTATATGGTAATAACGAACAAACACAGTCGTAGGGAAAAATACTGGTATATTCAGAGAAGTATTTACATCAGAGAGATTAGTAGTAGAACGAACGTAGGTTAGTAGTAACATTAAGTAATAGTAATAAATTCCAACAGTATCTCCCGGTCGAGAAACGGAAGTGTAACTGATCACTACAGAAGTCTCACTCTGCACTGCACTACACTGCTACACTCCTCACAGTCTCTAGAACTACTGTTCTATTTATAATAATAGGATCAGTCTATTGTGGTTGTGAAGGTGGGTGCGCCCCAACACCACTCAGTCAACTTTTTCCCAAGAATTGTGGGGAAGACTCCTGACAGGATGATTCCTTAATCGACAAATATCTTAACCTCTTCAGGTTTAGGGTCACCAGTTATCCTAAATATCCTCATAATCTGCACTTATTACTTCCTCCGCTTACGCCTATACAACAAAATTATTCAGTAACCTTATAACTTGAGTGGCTCTTGGACCTTGTGTTGGGTTAGCAATACAGTATAAAAAATTTCAAATTTGAAATTCGCTCCTCAGAGAAAAGTGCTTGAACATTCGAACTGATGGGACGAAATGGGTATTTATCAATCTGAATCAAATTTAATTTCAAAACCATTTATTTAGTACATGTAGCTTCAGTTTTATATACTTATTGTTTAAATAGTACTTCCGCTTCAAATGGTGAACTGTTTATCCGATCGAAGGCAACAGAAGAAGAAAGAAATAAAGAAAGAAAAATTAGAATTTGGCTTCTTATTCAGATTTCAGTCAACTGGTGTTCAAGACAGCTTCAGTGAGAATCTATTAATGTGTAAGTCGGTTATCATTTCAAAGTTGACTGAACAAAAGGAAATCGTTTGGACAAAGTTTGAGTTGGTCAATATATGTAGACAGTCAGCAAGATAGACTAATCTTTGAACTTTCTGTATATTATCGGTCAGATAACAAAAAATCTGAGTCTTATTCAATGGCCTGTTAACAATGATAATTGGTTACTTAAGGTATATTTCGAATGAAGACGAATTGACTTCGAAGGATGGAAATTATTGATGTAGACAAAGTATTTGTCTATGGAGAGAGTTTCAATTTTCAGTTAGCTTCATTTTTTTAGTTATCGAATTCGGATAAAATCCAAATTATGAATTGCTCATGACAGCAAGACTCTGCACCATATTTAGACGATTGGGACCATCTAATTTCTCTGCTTTCAATTCCACTATTTTACATTGTGCTAGACTAAAGGTGTTTCTAAAGTTTCACTAGAAAATGGACACACACACACACACACACACACACATATATATATATATATATATATAGCCTTAAAAAACACGGACGTCATACCTTAGGTATCCGTCCGTGTTGTTTAAGGTTATATATAATTTCTTTGGATACAAATCACTGTTTGTATATATATATATATATATATATATATATATATATATATATATATATATATATATATATATAAACAATTCACTGACAACACTCAATTCTTGGTAATGACTGAGACGGTTGAAAGTACTTGATCATAGAACAAAGGCTGAACATATATATATATATATATATATATATATATATATATATATATATATAGTGTACATTGAAGTCAACATTCAGAGGCGACAGGCTGTTTCATGCTAGACGCAATCGTCAAGTCTGACGATTCCGTCCAGCATTAAACAGCCTGTCGCCTCTGAGTGCTGACTTCAATGTTCACTTTTATATTTATATTTACACACGCTCTATCAATGATATTGAGCACTTTATCCCATAAAAATAGCACACCGTAAAACTACATTTCTTGATATATATATATATATATATATATATATATATATATATATACATATATATATATATGTGTGTCTGTGCATGTGTGTGTGTGTGTGTGTGTATTAATTAGTACATATACACGTACCTACGTTTTTGGTGTGCGACTATAATTTAGCTGGGTGGTGTTCCCAGTTCATCAGGCATGTGTGTGTTATAGATATATGTGTGATAAAAATATTGTTTTAAGGTATGCCATAGGAATTGTGCGGTAATAAACTTAAAAGCAGTCGTAATGTAAGGCAGATTTTAATACGAAATGAATATTTGAAAAACTCTATGCTTCCTTATCCTTTAGAAAACCCTTTACATTTTATCGATATTCTTTGGTTTCTAATATAAAAGTAAAGACAGAAACAAAAATAAATCTCAACTGCAATAAGAGAAAAATGCTCTCATTTTTTTAGTCTTCTTTTGAGTAATATTTCGAAACATTTTCAAAAGGGATTTTGATTTTAAATTCAGTTCTTTTTCTTTGTTCAAAGTGACAAATTTCAAATTCGGGCTATTTTAATATTATAACTTTATATTTTCTTTCCAAAATATTTACTACTAGCAGCATGGCCCGGTGTTGCCCGTGCTTGATTCAAAAATCGTACGACTCATACAGCAATCGCTATCACTTGACTTAAAATATTTTTGCCCTTCCTTGCCTTTAAAGGAGTGCCCTTTGCCGTGCTGATGTTGCTACATGCCTTACTTCTTGCCTATCTCACACTGCGAATTTTTTCTAAGCTCTATACTAAACATTAAATCTGTTACGAAAAAAGAACTAAACAAAACGAACACAAAACAATCAGCTTTAAAAAAGGATTCGTAACTGGAAAAACCGAATGAAAAAAGAATGTTAACAACAAATGCTTTTTCACACCCAACCCAGTTCTGTGGAATCAGAATCAACGTTGAGTTTAAGCAAGCGAATGAGCCAATTGGAGTAAAGTACCATGCAGATTTAAATTTTTCCCACTTGTGATGAATGCAGCTATCGATTTTTTTTGCATGCTAGTTAACATTCGTTGGCTCTCAGCTGTTGGCTCTCACGCTAGCCAATAGAATCTTCCTGCCTATTCGTGGCAGCCAGCTATAGGCTCTCACTCTGTCCAGTAGAAAATGGCCGCAAACTACATGAAAACTACCGTAGAAGCATGAAAAAATTGATTATTTCCACTATCGATGGGAGTTGGGAAATGCAAAGTCGGTCTTGGCCTTCTCACTAACTTGGAGCATGTGCATGTAAATTTTGGTGCAAATCCGTCGAAAATTGCGGCCGTGCATTCGTTACACACACACACACACACACACACACACACACACACACACACACACACACACACACCCTGCTTTTATAGATAGAGATAAAACATTTTGTTACTAAATATTCTGTTGTTTTTAAAATATTTATTATAGAATATTAAAAACAGCAATAAACACACATGCAACCATATCTCCAAAATAACATTCAAAATAGAATTTTTTATTTCATAAAACTAACAAGCTGAGATTGTAAAGGTTTTTAGTGAAAGATGGTCGGATTAACTATTCGATAGGATTATCAGGATTCACTCATCGAGTTAGATTACTCAGGAACAAAACAACAAAACACTCATTACTCACTATATATATGTATATATATTACGTAAAAGGAATTGAGAAAAACGCAAATACAAATTGTATGAAACGTTTTTGGTCGAATTGAGAGAAACAGGATTTGATTTCATATTACGATTTAGAAAGATTTCTTTCGTTTTAATTCTGCTTTATTTATTTATTATCCAAGGATTAATATTTCAATATCTGCTTAATTTCAATTTTTGGTTTACTAAAGATGAAGAATAGGACAAAACAAAGTCAGGGATTGAAACAAGAATAATTTTATAACTTTATTGGCGTATTAAAATATTCTTCAGATTGATTTAAAAACTTTATTCTATTCAAAGATATACATCACTATCATTGTCTATTTCACGTTCCCCTACATGAATTTTATTTGCGATAAACAATATAAAAACTAAGATGAAAAAGAAGCAACAAATCTCCCCCATTATTCTCATCTTCAGCATTAAACCTAGGAAATACCTTCTTCTCTTTTGTAACTGTTCCTGTCATATTGATCTCGGTTGTTATCTATATGTATATATGTTCTAAAATCTAAGATTGAAGAAAATTGGAAAATAATCCATATTCCTATAGCACGATCCTAAAGATACGGAGTACAATTCACACAGTTGGATTTAAATAACACTATAATTGATTATAATTGATTATATGATACGAAAATATTTTCTTTCTTACTGGGACGCAAAACAAAGCCCCAAGAAATCACTTGAAATATTTATGAAATTCCATTACTTTCGATTTTTTGAGTAGAATAAATTGCACAAAATATATCAATATAAAGTTTTACCAATGTGGATGAATTTGCGAATTGTGTATGGACGTCTCTCTGAGAAATAACTCGTCCGTTTTTCTCTAGATTCTTTTCTTGTAAATTGTACGATAAACTTAATTTCTCATGAATAGTTTTCTTCATCGGCAGAAACAAGTTTCGACCGAATTTCACCAATAGCGCGATTTCTAATTACGATTTTTCCTTGCATCCTTGTGTCAAAATGTGCAGGAACCTATTCTTCTATTCCCAATTCTATTTTTTCTATTCCTAATTCTATTCTTCTATTCCTAATTCTTTTCCTAATTCTATTCTTCTATTCCTAATTCTATTCTTCTATTCCTAATTCTATTTTTCTATTCTTTTATTCCTAATTCTATTCTTCTATTCCTTATTCTATTCTTCTATTCTTCTATTCTTCTATTCCTAATTCTATTCTTCTATTCCTAATTCTATTCTTGTATTCCTAATTCTATCCTTCTATTCTTCTATTCCTAATTCTATTCTTCTATTCCTAATTCTATTCTTCTATTCCTAATTCTATTCTTCTATTCCTAATTCCTAATTCTTAACTGATTATGGACATCAAGGAAGGTTAAATAGCAGAGGAGAAACTAGAAAAGAATGGAGAGTCGTTGTCATCCAATATTTTCTTGAGTGCACGATTTATTCCAGAATTTTTGCAGGATAAACTGAAGTATAATTACAATCTGTTACAAGGTTTATTGCTAGAATAATTGAATTAACCAATTATTTTTGCTAACGATTAATGATTTGCATTGAGGGGAAAAAGATGAAACAAATTTTCCAAACTGCCTTTCGTGGGGCGGCGGGAGAAGAAATAGAGAAAGCAAAATAAAAGGAAAATGAGGCAAACATTTGAGCGCATTAAAATAGGATAATGTTTAATGAGCTAAATATTGTCGGTCATTAATATTGTGTAGTGAGTTGTCTCCACTTGGCGCTCCATGGCTTCATGTCAGACCAAAATGATTAGGCAAAAAAGTAGTGAGGAAGTTGTTTTTAGCGGGATGTCGATAGTCCACCAAAAAGAGATCTTTACCTACGAAGGAACTACACCTACCCCTGTGTCAAAAACATAGGTAACCAATTTCTGGATCTGGTATAACAACAACACACTGAATGTGAAAATGACTAACCAAATTATAAACCTAAAATATCGATCTATAATGTCAGATTTTAACGTCATGTTTCGAAAAATGGGACTTTTGACTTAAATAAGTTATAGATTGAAACCTATAATTATCTTCAAATTTTTATAAGTCTATAATTAACGCGGGATTTTTATTTTTTATAATATAAGATTATAGTGTGACATGAATGGGTTAGTGGCTACCGTTAGGACGCATGTTCTAATGCTAGGGTCGACTTGAAAAAGAAATGAAGCAAAGAAGCAAAGCATCAATTTTCTATTGTCATTTTAAAAGTAACCTCGCATAAAGACGATATTGGGAACGGATTGACGACATATGGGGCAGAATTGCCAAGTTCCATACAAAAAGATTTGTGAAAGAAGGGCTGAAGACGGCGTGGTTCATTGATCTTGAACTTATGGAAAGAGCAGAAAGAAGAAAATATTTGGCAAGAACTCAAAAGAGAACTAGAGGTGAAAGTCAGAAAATAAAAGAATAGAAATCTTTTAATGTTACAGGAAATCTAACATAAAAAGAAAAAAATAGAAATAATACAATAAATTAAACAATAACAGAAGAAAAAAATTCGTTATCACCATTAAAGAATGAAGAAGAGAAAAAGAAATTATAAACTAATAAATTTTATAAAATATATACCGACCAACAACATAGATGAATCGAATTATTCGTGTGTCTGCAGTAGCCAAGTTCATTATCAAGAACGTTTTGGTTCGTGAAGAAAATACACATGCGGAAAACGATGCAAAAGCTGGACTGGAAACGAGAGTGGAATGACAAATACAATAAGAAACGAAAGTCGCTAAGGAAGAGAAGTGACGAGCAACAAATGATAGTGAGAAAATGTTATAAGAAGACTTACTATTACTTACTCTCCAGTGTAAGTAACAGGTTTTACTACTTTTGTGAAAAGACAGTGACTAATAATAATCATTAATGACAATAATAATAATAACACCCATGAAATTACAGAACAAAATTGAAAGAAAGCGAAAAGTGAAGCAAATATCTCGAAGTGGAGAAATTGGAGGACATAAAGGTGAAAGCAGTGGCAGGAACGAATTAAAAAACCCTCAGTAAAATGGTTGGAAGAACAGGAAAAGACGACACCATCCAAGCGACAGTATCTCTGGATACTGAAGAGAATTATTGTCACTTTGTCCCCAGTGAATACTACCAGAAAACTGACGTGAACATGAAACTATTAATAACTAACTAGATCGTCCGTCTGTACGCCTCCATGTGTCATTATAAGGTTTTCAGTTGCGCATATATTACGAGACATAAGGCTACTCTATGTGATCTCACAGTTTCCAACTGATTCGGAATAATTAGGTCTCTTATTGATTGTCCAGTATGAAGGATCTTTTGATCTTTTGCATGGCACCATTGTAGTTCAATGCTACAAATATAGTCGGTTAGATCCTGCCATTGCCCTACTACTGCTATCTTCGCCGTAAACCTGACAGGCGTGGCCTCCCGGTGCTATATCTTACCAAAAGACAACCGATTATTTGGTCCCAGTGCCACATACAGTTTGAATTCAGACTTGCCCTTCTCTTATAATGAGTGTTAACTACAGCTACGAAGGCCAGTCGTCTTTTCTATTTAACCCATAGGTGAAGGGAGAAGAGTTGGATTCATACTTTTCATGACAATTTACGCCTAATAAATTTTTAAATGGATTTTTTAATTCGACATTATTATTAGTATAAACGTTATTTTTAGTGGGTAATGAACTCGATTGGAATTCTAAACTTGCCTCTTTCCAATTTTCACATTTCGAGTCGCTATCCATTACACCATCCGCACATTAATAATAATAATAATAATAATAATAATAATAATAATAATAATCAGAAGAAGAATCAGTTTTGAAAAGAAAGCTTATGGCAATAAAAATGATAATTTCACAGAGTTGCAATCTCATTGTCTGGAGATAATATCAGATAACTACAAACAATATCAAGAGCAACAATAACAAAATACTTGTGAAAACATTCAATTGGGAAATGCCTGAGTGTATTGGGTTAATCGAACTGAATGGATTTCTAAGTGGAATCCACCTGCAAAAAAATGATAGACTTCATTTATGAAAACCTGTCACCATATCGCGCATATTTGGCTGCGATGTATGTGCCCGGTATACTCTTGCCAAATTGAGAGACGAGATGGCGAAATTAGGCTTCGTATATCCGCACCCCAGCGTCACTTTGTTGGCGTGCTGCTCCCTCTCTTTCGCAATAATAATAATAATAATAAATAAATAAATTAAAATAAGTAAATTATAAACAAATAGTAAATGCATATTTCTTTCAAATGTTTTGTTACTTTACATGAGATTTTATAAGCATTTCAATTTTTAAACAGGAGAAAATGTTTTTTGGTCATTTTCATCCTGTGACTTGCCAATGCCGACCTTTTTAGAGATACTTTTTAAACCATTACGAAGTTCCCTGGTTTTAGATTCCAGATTGCTTCTTAATTAACTTTATTTCAGATTGCATTTATTTCCATTTCATGCTTTTTTTCAGAATGAAATTTATACTTATAAGAATGACATATGAGCAAGAAATAAAATCTCTTCTCATGTCGCTTATAAATGAAATTTTATAAATGGTCTCTTTTTAGGTTTTTTTTTTTGACAATTAAAAAAGCTGGTTGTCACGAGTGAACCTTCTGGCAAAGGAAAGCTTCTTTTCCAGTCACGAATGAAGAGTGACTTTATTATTTACATAATATTTATGCCTGTTTAATTCGAGACATTTATACTCCCGAGTCTCATATACTTTATATAATCACACATCCACTGACTGCATTTGCCGCAATACGCATTCATTTGTGCAGTTAAAAGAAAATAGAATATAACTCGTTACAATATATTTGAGGATGCATCAATAAGTCCGTAGCCTGACACGTACTTAGTAAATGATGAATTTTCATTTGAAATTAGGCAACTAGAAATATAGTCTTAGCGTGTGCTATATTTATGGGATAAAGTGCTCAATATCAGAGATAGAGCCTGTGTAAGTATAAAAGTGAGCATAGAAGTCAATACTTAGAGGCGACAGGCTGTTTCATGCTAGATAAATCCTCAGGCCACCTGACGATTGCGTTTATCATGAAACAGACTGTCGCCTCTAAGCGCTGACTACTATATTCACTTTAATATATATATATATATCACCTTTCATTCCTATCTGCTCTCGCTACAAATCTTCTGTAACCCCCTTGCCTTGATCGATCCACTATCTTTCTCCACATCCTCTCCTTTACCACTCCTATCTGGTCTTTCTCCAAAACTTCTGTAACTCCTTGCGTGCTAGTGGCTTCCAGCCTTGCTTGCGGTGATAAGCTTAATATATATATATATATATATATATATATATATATATATATATATATATATATATATATATATATATATGTTACAGGAAAAAACAAAAATTACCTCAATATAGATATAGTCTATTTCAAGCCGTTCAGTACGCGGCTATCATCAGTCTCTAAGTGTCTGTCTCGGAGCATTGTTTTTATTTTCAATGTCAGTCCTCCCCCGGTGGACGCCTTTGTTAATGAGAATGGGTCTCTGTTACCGGTTGGTGGGGACATAAGATATCTTATCCCGGGTGAAGCAGTCTGGGGTTGAAGTTTATTTATGGCCAGAAATTTTGTTGTTTAATATCAGTTCCTGCTATATCAATTCCTATTATGGGGAGTTTCTTATACAGCCTACGAATGTGTTTTTCTGGGATTCACAGTAAATAGTTTTTGTACTATAGGTGTCCAATATTAAGTGATGGGGGACTGACATTGAAAATAAATTAAAACAATGCTCCGAGACAGACTGATGATAGCCGCGCACAGAACGGCTTGAAATAGGATATCTCTATGTTGAGGCAATTTTTGTATTTTTGCAGTAAAAAAATACATATGCTCTGTTAAAATAAAAACATCAAGCTCTTTGTGGATCAGTTTTAATAATATCTGACCCTGACGATCTGATTAAGTGAAACCTTGGTAGGTTTGTCTGACTCATTAGGTTTGACTAGGTTTGCTCTACGTTTGTATCGAGCTCTTTAGTTAGTTGTTTACTCGTATCGGTTTTTTTTCTTTGGGCCTTGAACCTGTATCTATGCGATTATTTTCGACAGACTTTCATGTTCCTGGCTGTTTCTTTTTTAAAACCTTTTTTCCCTTCGAGATTGATTTGGCTATTGTTAAATCAAGAATTCGAAGGTTTTTCGAGACGAGTATAGTTATCTGTATATATATATATATATATATATATATATATATATATATATATATATAAATGTATTTGCTGAAATTTTTGTTCAGATTTACTCTTCTGAAGTTGAAATTTATATATGTAATTTCGAATTAAATAATATATGTTGATAGATAATGCAATAAAGTGTTTATGGAGTGTAGTGAATACTTATTTCCCATTCATTCATCTTATTCTCTCTCTCTCTCTCTCTAAATACACACACACACACACACACACACACACACACATATATATATATATATATATGTATGTATGTATGTATATATGTATGTATATATGAGTTGTTGAGAACCTATTTGTTAAACCCACTTCACCAAATCAGTATTTTAATGACCAAAAGTCGGTATACTGATTCTGGAAGTGCGTCGGGACAAAAACATTTCTGATTTAACACTAACTTCCCAGTGGGGAAAAAACTGGATGGTTACATTTAATGACTCGAAAAATAAACTGGTTACTTTCCATCATCGCCGATCAGACGAACGGGTGTCTACTTGTGGAAGCTCCGTGCCTAGAGAGAATATTGCGCTTCAAAATCACACCTGACCTCAAGTGGAACTCTTATATACGATCCATCGCTAACAATACAGGTAAGATGATCGGCTCTATGTATCGCTCTAGTAAGTACCTAACTTCTCATAGTATCCTCTACCTTTATAAGAGCCAGATAAGGCCGAAAATGGAGTACTGTTGTCAGAGTTCAAGAGAGTCTCCGAGTCCTTGTTGGCGAAGAATTATTTTCCACACTGAAACCACTATCTCATAGGCGGGATGTAGCAGCCTCTCTCTGCTCTATCGCTACTAACATGGAAAGTGCTCGGACGAATTAGATTATTGGTTCCACCAGGTCTAACCTTCATGACTAGGACCCACCATGCCACAAGCATCTCCTCTCAATTAATTTCTTCCCGCGAACCACTCCCCTGTGGAACAGACTCCCAAGAGGATGTTTCCCCAATCACTACAATCTTAACCTGTCCAAGTCGAGAGTCAACCGTTATATTCCCCTCCTATCCATATAAACTACCCCTTAACGTAACTCTCTACCTCGAGTGGTCCCGGGCCTTGTATAGGGTGAATGTTACTGTAATATATATATATATATATATATATATATATATATATATATATATATATATATATATATTACA